>CAKNXH010057864.1:31725-45788 GCA_932178445.1 Andricus quercusramuli
CAACCAAAAATCAATTAGTTAAATTTTCATTTAAAAAATTTAATTTCTAATAAAAAAAGTTTTCAACAAAGTTGTTAAATTTTCAACCAGTGTGATGAATTTTTAACTAAAATTTTTAACTGTAATTTTTTAATTTTAAACCAAAAAGATGATTTTTCTACCAAAAAGACAAATTTTCAACCATTCTGAATTTTCAATAAGAGTATAAAATTTTCAAACCAAAATGGAGTAGATAAATTTTCAGTTGAAAAAATTAATTTTCCACAAAAAAGTTTTCAACAAAACAGTTAAATTTCAACCAATGTGATGAATTTTCAACTAAAATAACATGAATTTTCTAACAAAAAAGACTAATTTTCCACCAAACAGTTGAATTTTCAACAAGAGAATGACATTTTTAACCAAAAATTGAATAGTTAAATTTTCAGTTCAAAAAATTGATTTTCAACCAAAAAAAATTTTTCAACAAAATAGTTAAATTTTCAACCAATGTCATGAATTTTCAACTAAAATAATGAATCTTTAACTGGAATAGTTGAATTTTAAAACATAAAAGACGAATTTTCACCCAAAGAGTTTGAATTTTCAACAAGAGAATAACATTTTTAACCAAAACTGGAGTAGTTAAATTTTCAGGTAAAAAAATTAATTAAAAAAAAAAAGTTTTCAACAAAATAGTTATATTTTGAACCAATGTGATGAATTTTCGACTAAAATAATGAATCTTTGACTAGAATAATTAATTTTCAAACCAAAAAGATAAATTTTCCACAAAAAAAGACCAATATACATCCAAACAGCTCAATTTTCAAGAAAATAGTTAAATTTTAACCAATTTTCTACCAGAAAAGAATTTTCAACTAAAACTGATAAAATTTCAAAACAATAATTATATACTTATTTTCAGTCAAGAAAAATTAATGTACAACAACAAAAAAAAACAATTTTCCCCCAAGAAGATTAATTTTCTAGCAAAAAAAGACGACATTTTAACCAAATAGTTGAATTTTCAACAAGAGAATAAAATTTCCAATCAAAAATGGAAGTTAAATTTTCAGTTAAAAAATTTAATTTTCAATAAAAAAATAATAATTTTCAACAATATTTACATTTTCAACCAATGCCATGCATTTTTAACTAAAATAAGATGAATTTTCCACCAAAAAAGACGAATTTTCAACTAAGTAGTTGAATTTTCAAAACAATAATTATATAGGTAAATTTTCAGTTAATAAAAATTAATTTACAACAACAACAAAAAACAATTTTCATCACAATAGTCCAATTTTCAACAAAAGAGATGATTTTTCAATTAAAGTGATAAATCTTTAAAACGAATAGTTAACTTTCTCAGTAAAAAAATTAGTTTTCAACCAATTTGATAAAATTTTGTATCAAAAGTGGAATAATTGAATTTTCAGTTGAAAAAATTAATTTTCAACCAATGTGATGAATTTTCTATCAAAAAGAGGAACTTTCAAACCAGTTTGAATTTTCAACAAGAGAATACAATTTTTAACCAAAAATAGAATAGTAGTTACATTTTCAGTAAAAAAATTAGTTAAAAAAAAAAAGTTTTCAACAAAATAGTTAAATTCTTGACCAATTTGATGAATTTTCAACTAAAATAATGAACCTTTCACTGGAATAATTGAATTTTCAACCAAATAGTTAAATACAGTAACATAAAGCCACTTTTACAAATAAAGCACAATTGTTATTCAATTTTATATTAGAATTAAAAAAAAAATTAGGCACGCTCTCGAAAAAAAGCCCTGATAATTCCAGGTTTTTCAGGTATAAACATTACATTAATAATGAATGAACCGAGTCAGTTTCAACATCGTGTATTTGCCTGTAATCGAATATAACTATGAATTTTGTTACTTTAAACATAATGGTTATGTCGCTACGTCGTTTCTACCGACTATCATCGAAGCCGCGGACAGTTGCTGCACTAACTAATTCACATTGGACTAAGGTTCTCAGTCCCCAGCCGTTTCACACTTTGTTCAGTTATAAAATCTACTTAACTCGAAAATCGAATCGTCGCCTAGCGACTTTCCGAGGGCGCTAATAAGAAAAAGAGCTTCACGTCGTTTCACATCAGTCAGCAACCTGACAATAAATTTCTCCCACGATTCTGAACAAGTATCCTTTTCCCCGACATGATACGATACGTCCTTGTGATATAAAAGGTGCAGTGAAAAGAGACCACGGCCTCGATTAGCTTAGATTAGACTGCTAAAAAAATGGGAACGAAACGAAACTTGGAACCTTCGTGTCGGAAATGCGAATCAACGTGGTCAATAATACAAACAATAATTTAACTACACTCGTATGTAAATATTCTAACAGAGGTGACGACGACGTATACTGATAAAAAAAAAATCCGGCTTTCGCTTGACTTTTTCCTTAAACTTAAAAACGACGACCCCACGACTACTCGTTTTCGTTTCTCGTCGCGATTTCCGACCTTATCAGTATACATCTCTTTAATTCCAACCTTTCTGGCTTCCTCGCTCATATCTATTTTCCTCTGATGCACTGCTGGAGTTTTCAAACTCAGTGTCCTCGACCAAATGCATAGTTAATATTCCAAGAGTTTAATAGTGATTGATCCTTTTTAAACGGATATCATCACCGACTACTCTCTTCTTTTACGTTGGCCTACGCTTTTCTCTACAAACTCTCTATAAATTTACGCTCGCTATGCGATTAATTTTCCAGTGTATAATTGCTTCTCGGTAGTTTAATAACGATTTGCTTTCTTTCTTTTTTTTTGCCTTTACCCGTCCCGCGTGTTGGGTAATTAGAAACAGGATCCCCTTTAGTGTCACCGACAGTTGTGTCGTTTTCCTTCAAGTGCCGCCTTCGCGCAGGGATTTTTGCTGTTCCAGGAGACGCTCTAGGGGCGAGGGTCCGGGTCCGGACCACAAAGATTGTTGGTTGAGTCGGGTCTTCATTTGGTCTTGACTTGAGAGACCTGGAGTTTGTCCACCTGCGCCCCAGGTGTTGCCGCTGAACAAGGAATATGTATTTCCTGTCGTGATTGTCTGCTGCTGCTGCTGCTGCGGCTTTTGATCAACCTAAAAATTGAAAGAATATTCATCAAATTTTTGCTGGGTTTCAATTTTCAACCAAAAAGATTACATTTTTATCAAAAAAGATAACAAAAAAGGATTCTGTGGGTGATTCTGATATCAATATATTTAGATTATTAAATTTTCCAATTAGGAAAAGAAAACAATTTAAATTATTTAAAAACATTTCTAAAAATTAATTAAACTGTTTTTATTATATTTGGTTAAAAATTCAACTTTTCTGGTTGAAAATTCAACTGATTTCTACATTTATTTTTTGTTTTCAAAATTATTACTATTTTTCTTGAAAATTCATCTCTTTTGATTGAAAGTTCCACTATTTGGTTAAAATTTCATTTTTGTGGTCATATTTTGTTGAAAACTTATATTCTTATTCACTTGAAAATTTAACTATTTGGTTGAAAATTCGTCTTTTTGCATGAAATTTCACCTATTTCAGTAGAAATTGGACCTTTTTTGGTTGAAAATTTCACTGTCTTCTAAATTGATTGTTTCTTTGAAGCAATTCAATCATTTGGTTAAAAATTCAACTATTTAGTTCACAATTCGTTCCTTTTGCTTGAGAGTTTAATTAATTGGTTAAAATTTCATTTTTTTGTCGACAATGAATCATGTTATTCGAAAAACCTTTGTTTTTTGTTTAAAATTGAACTATTTTGTTGACAATTTTTTTTTAAATTGATTTTTCAAACTGAAAATTTCACTGTTCCATTTTTGGTTTAAAATTCGTCTCCCTTAGTTGAAAATTCATGTATTTTATTGAAATTTTTTTTGTAGGAAATTAATCTTCTTGGTACAAAATTCTTGGTAAAAAAATTAATTTTTAATCATAAATAAGAAATTTTGTTAAAATAGTCGATTTTTCAATCCAAAAGATGAATTTTCTATTTAAAAAAACGAATTTTCAACTAAACAGTTTTTTTTATTAAAGAAATTAATTCTTAACAAAAATAGAATAGTTAAATTTTCTACTACACAGATAATTTTTTAACGAAAAAGATTGTATTTCTATCAAAAAAGGTAAATTTTCCGCAAAAAATGGAATAGTTGATGTGAATTTTCAACAAAAAATTTAACTTTCAACCAAACTCATGAATTTTCAAGTAAAAAGATAAATTATCGATCAAAAATAAAATAGTTAAATTTTCAGTTAGTAAAATAAGTTTTCAACCAAAAAAAAACGAATTCTCAAACAAAGAAATTCATTTTCAACCAAAAAGATGAAATTTCAAATAATGAAAGAGTACTCTTTTACAGAAAAAAGTACGGATTTTCAACAAATAGTTGAATTTTCACCGAAAACAGATAAATGTTCAACTAAAAATAGAATAGTTTCATTTTCAGTCAAAAAATTATTTTTTAACGAAGTAGTATAATTTTCAACCAAAAAGATCAATTTTCAAATTTTCAACCAATAAGATGAATTTTTAACAAAGTACATGAATTTTCAATGAAATATTTGAATTTTTAATCGAAATTTCAACCAAAAGGATGAATTAGGAACTAAGAAGATTAAATATTCTCCCACAAAATTTGAGTTTTCAATAAAATACAGGAATTTCGAACCGAATATTTGAATTTCTAACATAAGAAGATAAACATGTACGAGATACATTTTCAGTTAAAACAATTAATTCTTATCTAGAAAACATAATTTTCAAGAAAATAATTAAATTTTGAACAAAACAAGGGGGTTTCCACTAATATGATAAAACATCAACCAAATAAAGGAATTTTGAACTAAAATTATGGATATTCAATCAAAAATACTTTCGACCAAGTTCATAAATTTTCATATAAAAAAAAAATCAATTTTGACCAAAATTAGAATAGTTAATATGTCAGGAAAATAAACACCAACGCCAACAAAAAATTCAAAACAATATTTTGTTTTTTATAACGAAAAAATGATTTTTTAACCAAAAACAGAAGAATAAAATTGTTGGTTGAAAAAATCAATTTTCAATCAAAAAACTTAATTCTCAACAGAATAATTCAATTTTAAACTAAAAAAGATGAATTTACGAACCAAAAATATAATATTTCAATTTGCAGTTAGAAAAGTAAACTTAAAAAACGAGTTTTCAGCAAAATTAATTAATTTTCAACTAAAAATATAAATTTTCAAGCGAAAATGGAATAGTTAAATCTTCAGTTGAAAAAATTAATTTTTAACTAAAAAGTAACTAATTTTCAACCAAAGAAATTATTGTTTAATCACAATGGTGAATTTTCAACCGAAAATGGGAAATTTTATCCAAATACTGGATTTTTCAATCCAAAAGATGAACTTTTTATAAAAAAACGAATTTTCAACTAAACCGTTTATTTTTTTAATGAAAGAAATTAATTCTTAACAAAAATAGAATAGTTAAATTTCCTACTTAACAGATCATTTTTTAATGAAAAAGCTTACATTTCTGTCAAAAAAGGTAAATTTTCCACAAAAAAGGTTCAAGTGAATTTTCAACTAAAATGATGCATCCTCAACTAAAAAAAAAATTATTTAAAAAAAAATGAAAGTTCGGATTTTCAACAAATACTTCAATTTCCACCAAAAACAGAGAAATTTTCAACTAAAACTTGAATAGTTGAATTTTCAGTAGAAAGAATTAGTTTTCAATAAAATACAGGATTTTTTAACCAAATATTTGAATTTTCAACTTAAGAAGATAAATTTTGAACCAAACATGTACGAGTTAAGTTTTCAGTTAAAGCAATTAATTTTCATCTAAGAAATATAATTTTCAACCAAATAACTAAATTTTGAACAAAAGAAGGAGATTTTAACTAAAATGATGAAACGCAGGGTGTCCAGCGATTCTTAGGAACGAAATTCAAGGTATTTTCCAGGTTCTCCTGGTCAAGAAGTCAAGTTTTTCCAGGTCTCCTTTTTTTTACATAGAATAATGAAATAAGCGTTTGTTATACATGTAAAAAAATGAGCCATTTTATTTTTTATTAGTCAATGATTTCTAAAAAAGGCAAAACCATTAATAAACAAATTCTCAATTTTTTGCGAACATACGTCGTCTTTAAAAACCTTGAAATCTTTGTGAATTCGTTGAAATCTCTTAAAATACTGAAAATCTTTGTGAAATCTTGAAATTTGTTGCAATCTTCTCAAATTTTTGTAAAATATTTGAAATCTTCAAAAACTTTAAAATCCTTGAAATCTTTTAAATTTTTATGAAATCTTTGAAATATTTGTGAAAGGTTTCTTTAATCTTTGTTTGTAAAATATTTTGTATTCGTTTTAAGTCATCGAAATCTTTGAAATCGTTTAAAATCTTTGAAATGTTTCGAAATCTTTGGAATTCTTATATTATTTTGATAACTTTATTAAATTTCTATGAAATCTTTCTAAAATCTTTTGTATTCATTTAAATTAATTAAAATATTTGTAATCTGTGAAATCTTTGAAATCTTTGTGAAATCTTTTCAAATATTAGTGAAAATTTTCTTAAATCTTTTTTATGAAATCTTTTTCATTCGTTGAAATCAGTGAATTATTTGAAATGTTAGTGAAATCTTTTCAAATCTTCTAAAATGTTTTTAAACCTTTTGAAATCGTTTAAAAACTTCGAAATATTTTAAAATCTTAGAAATCTGACGTACTGTCAACTTTTTCAAATCTTTTGAATCTGAGAAATCTTTGTAAAATGTTCAAAATCCTTTTAAATATTTTAAAATCTTTGAAATATTTTGAAACCTTTTGAAATCTTTAGTAATATATTGTAATCAGATGTACACTAAAAAACCGAGCAGTGAAACCCTTTAAAAATCCGTTATATGGCCATGGCTCATTCTAATTCTGAAACTGAATTACCATCGAAATTTTCAACTTATAATTTTTATAATTTGTAAGTTGAATATCACAAAAAATGTATACTTTAACATTCTATATTAACGAAAATGAAATAAAAAACTTATTGAATTATTCACAATATCAGGGTCGTGATTCGGCGGACGATTTCTAATTTCCGGTCATTTCTCGGTTTTTCCCTGTCAAGTTTTTCAATTTTCCCGTTCAACTAAAAGTAACATATTCAAATTCATATTTCCAGAAAAAATGCAAATATTTATTTTAATTCATGACGTTCAATCTAAACATCCTTCAACCCAATAATAGAGAACAGAGAGAAGAATACTTAAAATTTTCAGTAACAAATATTCATTTTTTACAAAAAATGGAAATCAAACTAAAACGATGAATATTTTACTGGAACACTTGAATTCTCAACCAAAGATATGAATTTTTATACAAGATTAATTTTCAAATAAAAAGATTAATTTTCTACCAAAAAATACAATTTTTCAACAAAATACGTGAATTTTTAACGAAATAGTTGAATTTAAATTTAAAGAAGGCAAAATTTCAACTAAATAGTTGAATTTTGAACTAACTGAAAAGGACAAATTTCCAAACAAAAATATTGAATTTCACAACCAAGAAGATTAATTAAAGAAAACGAATTTTAGACAAAATGCATAAATTTTCAACTAAAACAGATACGTGTTCAACCGAAAATTAAATAGTTATATTTTCATTTAAAAAAATTAATGTTCAACCAAAAAGATGAATTTTAAACTAAAAATGATGGAATATTCAACTGAAATAGTTAAATTTTCAGTGAAGAAAATTACTTTCCAACCAAAAAAAGAAACGAGTTGATAACGAAAGAATTCAAGTTTCATCTGGATTAGTTAAGTTTTCAGTAAAAAACTTAATTTTTAACATTAAAAAAACGAACTTTCAACAAAATAGTAAAATTTTAAATTAAAGCCATGAATTTTCAAATGAAATTATGAATTTTCAACAACAAATTAATTTTTAACAAAAGAGTTTAACTTTCAATAAAGAATGTACGTAATTGAATTTTCATCCTAAGAAGATTAATTCTCAACAAAAAAATGTACTAGTTGATTTTTCAACCAAAAAGACGAATTTTCAACTGAGAAAGATTCTTAAGTTAAGAGAGAAAACAAGTTTTAACCAAATTGTTTCATTTTGTAGCAAAAAGATAAATTTTTAACCAAGAAAAATAATTTGCAACTAAAATTATGAATCTGTAACCGGAACAGTTGAATTTTCAACTAAAAAAGATACATTTTAAACAAAAAATGGAATAATTAAATTTTCAGTTAAAAAAATTAATGTTCAACCAAAAAGTTGAATGTTAACTTAAATGATGGAATATTCAACTGGAACAGTTAGTTATATTTTCAGTTAAAAAAAACTAGTTACTTTCTCAAATTAATCCTCAAACTAGAATATTTACATTTTCTATGAAAAAGACTAATTTCTACCAAAAAGGATGAATTTTCAACTAAAAAATATAAATTTCCAACCAAAAAGTTGAATTTTACAACCAACAACATTAATATAAAAAAAACGAATTTTCAACAGAATACATAAACTTTCAACTAAAACAGACAAATTTTCAACTAAAAATTGAATTGTTAAATTTTCAGTTAAGAAAAATTAATGTTTAACCAAAAATATGAATTTTAATCTAAAATGATGGAATACTTAACTGGAATAGTTCAATTTTCCGTTAAGAAAATTAATTTTCAACCAAAAAAAGAAACGATTTGATAGCAAAAAAATTCAAGTTTTATCTGAATTAGTTAAATTTTCAGTAAAAAAAAAAATAATTTTCAACAAAAAAAAACGATCTTTCAACAAAATACTTAAATTTTAAATGATTAAAGACATGAATTTTCAAATAAAATTATGATTCTTCAGCAACAAATTAATTAAAAAAAAAAAAAAGAGTTTAAGTTTCAACCAAAAAAGACGAAGTTAAGAGAGAAAACAAGTTTTAACCAAACTGTTTCATTTTGAAGCAAAAAGATATATTTTTAACCAAGAAAAATAATTTTCAACTAAAATGATGAATCTGTAACCGGAACAGTTGAATTTTCAACTAAAAAAGATACATTTTTAACCAAAAATGGAATAATTAAACCAGTCAAAAAAATTAATGTTCAACCAAAAAGTTGAATTTTAAACAAAATGATAGAATATTCAACTGGAACAGTTAGTTATATTTTCAGTTAAAAAAAAACTAGTTACTTCCTCAAATGAATCTTTAAACTAGAATATTTAAATTTTCTATGAAAAAGACTAATTTTTACCAAAAAGGATGAATTTTCAACTAAAAAAGATAAATTTCCAACCAAAAAGTGGAATTTTACAACCAACAAGATAAATTGAAAAAAATACGAATTTTCAACTAAAACAGATAAAATTTCAACCAAAAATTGAATAGTTAAATTTTCAGTTAAACGTAATTAATTTTCAACCAAAAACATGAATTTTAAACTGAAATAATGGAATATTCATATAAAGCAACTTTTACCAATTAAAAATCATTGTTCTTTAATTTTATATTGCAATTAAACAAAAATTAAGCACGATTTCGAAAAAAATCCCTGTCTTAAAAAAAAATTCCCTGTAATTTTCAGGTTTTTCCAGGTATATAAAAATTCCCGAGAATTCCAGATTTTCCAGGTTTTCTAGGAGAGTAGACACCCTGAATTTTAATACAAAGATACAACTTACATCGAAAGGTCTTGCCTCTTCAAGATTGCTCCTCGCGTTATAATGCCTCCCATGATACGGATTCTGCGTGTAATTATTCCCCGGGGGAAGAGGAACTCTTCCAATCATATTTCCCGGACTAGGAGAGTTCGCCCAGTTCTGAAAGGCATCAGTGCTCGTGCTCTCCTTCCCATGCATCATCTGCGGTTGTCCAGGAGTTCCCCACCAAGCAAGAGGTGGCTGCGGTGGTTGTGGCTCCTTCCACGGATTAAAATCCTGATTCTCATATCCATGAAATAAAGGATAGCTATTAATTCCCTGCTGTCCTTTGGTCAAACTCGCCTGATTTGGCAGAGGAAACTGACCAGGATTCTTGGCATAGGCAGCCGAAGCAACTTGCTTCTGTGGCATTTGGTTCAAGCTATTCTGTCCAAAATTGGGAGTAAATCCCATCTGCAGATTCGCCACATCAGAAGAACTTGATGATGTATTCGGCAAAGGTCCTCCTTGCTGAATATTCTTCTGGTAGCCAGTTAAATTCAAACTGTTCAGCATGGAATTCGCTATTCCCGAAACTGGCATATTCAATTGATTCTGAATATTCAATCCGTTGTTCCTTGGATCGTTCTGAATCATATTTTGCTGATGAATTCCCAAATTAGCGGGTTGTTGAATCCCAATAGACTGCTGCAAATTTGGATTCGTGGTTGACTGCAAACCCACATTCTGAGTCAAACGCTGAATATTCTGCTGAGTCAGATTCTGGATATTCTGGGTCAGGTTCTGAATATTCTGCTGCGAAAGATTCTGGATATTTTGTTGGGTCGAATTCAGATTCAAGCCTTGCTGCATAACCGAATTCTGGCCAATACCAGGATTTCCTCTTTGGTGTAATCGATTTGGATTGAGACCCTGTTGAAACTGTCCTTGGATTTGATAGGATGCCAAGTCCGGAATTTGATTCGCGATGAAATTTTTATTAAAGATTGGATTCTGAACGTTGAAGGATTGGTTTTGGAAACAATTTAGAGGCAACTGGAACTGAGACATTCCCTGACTTCTTTGCTCTGGTGGAGAAAATTGCTGATTGATTGGTGGCGAGGGAAGAACCTGGGACTGTGATTGAAGTTGTTGAATTTGCGATTGTGGCTGAATTTTCAACTGAAGTGGATTCTGCAGTTGAGGCTGATTCTGTGATTGGGATTGAATCTGCTGAGGTGGAATTTGATTTTGCTGCAGGTTTTGACTTTTCCCTTTCTGATTCTGAACGGCGTTTTGATTTGGAACCGAAACGGGCATCGGAGGTGGACGATTTTGAACCGTAATTTGAGAACTTTGACTCGTGTTGATCGTTCCAGCTTGGGAAGTTTTACTCCCGACGATTGTAATTTGAGCCCCTGGTTTCGTTTTCTTTGATTCCTCTTCTGTAATCACCGGGGAAATATTTTTGAAGGTCACTTGTTTCTGTTCAGTTTCGGCTCGCCTCATTATTGCTTGCATGGCAACATTCTGCCTTGGTTTTCGAGTCAAGGGCGTTGAATGCGATTCGACGATGCTGACGTCAGTATTATTTACGACAGTATCCCGGCTTCTTTCGAGCGAACCTTGTGGTTTCAGAATTCCAACTCTCTTCTCAACTGAAAAGAAAAATTATTTTAATTTTCACAGCTTGAATTTGAAAAGAAAAATTTCTGGGTTGCTACAAAATCCTAATTTCAAAATTCCCTGACTTTCCCACATATATTTAGAGGCATTGCATTTTCAATAAAATAGAAGCATTTTTAACCAAATAGTTGATTTTTCAACCAAAAAGATGAGTTTTCAACCAAGGAGATTAATTTTCTCCCGAAAAGACAAATTCACAACAAAATACTTGAAGTTTCAACAAAAAAATATCAATTTCAAGTTGAAAAAAAAGATTCATTTTGATCCAAAACAGATGAATTTTAAATAAAATACATGCATTTTCAAACAACTCGTTGAATTTTCGATTAAAAAAAGATAAATTTCCAACTTAAAATATAATAATTAAATTTTCAGTTAAAAATATTAATTTTCAACAAAATAGTTCAATTTTCAACCAAACAGATGAATTTTCAAACAAGAAGATTAAATTTCTACTAAAACAAACGAATTTTCAAGAAAAAATGGAATAGTTATATTTTCAGTTAAAAGAATTAATTATGAACCGAAAAAAATAAAACAAATTTTCGACAAAAAAGTAAAAAAATTTTAACCAAGCAAAAAAAGATTTTGAACCAAAGAAAATGAATTTTCAAAACTAAAAAGATGAATTTTGTACCAAAAAAGTGATTTTTTAAACAAATAGTTGAAATTTTGACTAAAAAGATGAATCTTCCACCAAAAAGATTAATTTTCTACCAAAAGAGATGAGTTTTCAAGAAATTACATAAATTTTCAACCAAAAATGGATTAGTTATATTTTCAGTTAAAAAAATTATTTTCAACCAGAAAAAAACGATTTTCAACCAATGAAATGACTTCTAAACAAACAAACAAAAAAAGAATTTTTCAACCAAGAAGATTAATTTTCTACCAAAAAAGTGATTTTTAACTGAATATTTGAACTTTCTACCAAAAAGATGAATCTTCAGTCAAGAAGACTAATTTTCTACCAAAAACAACGATTTTTCAAAGCAAATATATAAATTTTCATCTGAAAAAGATAAAATTTCAACCAAAAATAGAACAGTTATATTTTCAAAAAGAAAAAAAATTAACAAAAAAAAAACGATATTCAACCAAAGAATTGAATTTTTTACCAAGAAGACTAATTTTTTACCACAAAATATGGAATACTCAAATTTTTAGTTGAAGAAATTAATTTGCAAAAAAAATCAACTGAAATGATAAATTATCAACAGTAAATTTCAACAAAATAGTTAAATGTTCAACCAAATAGTTGCATTTTTATTTTAAAAAAAAGATTAAATCTGTACCAAAAGAGATGAATTTGGAAACCAAAAAGACGATTTTTCAGTCAAAATAGTTGAATTTTTGACGAAAATAATTAAATTTAAAACAAAAAATTATGACAAACCAGTTGAATTTTCAACCCAAAAATATGAATTAAAAAAATATACGAATTTCAACAAAAGAGGTATATTTTCAACCAAAGATGAATTTTCAACTAATATGATGAATCTTCAACCAAAAAAATGAATTCTTAACAACGTAGTTAAACTTGGACTAAATAGTTGAATTTTCAACCAAAACCGATTAATTTTCAATTAAACGATTGCATTTTTAACCGAAAAAGATTGAATTTCTACAAAAAAATATGAATTTTCAAACCAAAAGACGATTTTTCAATAAAATAGTTGAATTTTCAATCAAAACACATTTTCCAGTCAAGAAAACATTTTTTAAACCCAAGTTGTTGAATTTTCAAGCCACAAAAGAGTAATTGTCTACAAAACAGTTGAATTTTAAACCCAAAATTATGAAATTTAAGCAAAAAAAATAATTTTAAACAAAATAGTTGAATTTTTTGTTGAATTTTGAATCCAAAAGATGAACTTTCAACAAAAGAGTTGAATTTTCAATGAAGAAATTTTTCAGTAAATAACGAAAAAAATTTTAATCCAAAATATTGAATTATATTGATTATCTGTTTAGTAGAAAGTTTAATTATTCTATTTTTTTTTATGAATACATTACTTTCATTGAGAAAAAAACTATTTAGTTGAAAATTCGTTTTTTTGTTGATAGAAAATTCATCTCTTGGATTGAAAAGTCCACTATTGGGTCAAAATTTAATATTTTTGGTTAAAAATTCATAATTGTGATTAAAAATCAATTTCTTTGGTTAAAAATTCATAATTGTGATTAAAAATCAATTTCTTTGGTTAAAAATTCGTTTCTTTTTACTTGAAAATTAATTTTTTTTTAACTGGAGATATAACTATTCTATTTTGGCTTCAAAATGTATATTTTTAGTTGAAAATTAATTAATTTCGCTGAAAACTGTTTTTTGTATTTACTTTTCCAACTCTAAATTGAAACATAATATTTTTAGTTTGTAAATTTATCTTTATTAGTTTAAATTAAGTTATTTTTTTGAGAATTCATTTTTTTGGTTGACTTTGGGGGGGAATAATAAAATTCATTTTTTTATATTAATCTTCTTAGTTGTAAAATTCAATACTTTTTGGTTGAACATTAATTTTTTTATGGGAATTTAAATATGCAATGTTTGGTTGAAAATTTATGTATTTTGTTGAAAATTCGTCGTTTTATTAAAAATTAGTCTTCTTGGTAGAAAATTCATCTTTTTGGTAAAAATGCAACTATTCCTTAATTTGCCTTACCTGAAAATGACACGTGAATTTTCAACTAAAAACGAACAATTTTCAACCAGAAATGAAATAATTAGTTTTGCAGTTCAAGAA
>CAKNXH010057864.1:45798-76639 GCA_932178445.1 Andricus quercusramuli
AAATAATTAGTTTTGCAGTTCAAGAAATTCATTTTTAATATATAAAAAAAATAACAAACAAATTGTCAACCAGAGGTGATTCTCCAACTAATAAAATGAATTTTTAATAAAGTATTACAACTTTCAACCAAGTAATTGGATTTAAAAAAAAATGAATTCTCAACGAAAAATTTCATAATTGAATTTTTCACTAAAAACGATCAATTTTCAGTCAAAATATAATAAAATTCGAAATCTTTGTAAAATCTTTGAAATCTGGTGTACGCGCGCCTTTTTCAAATCTTTGAAATCCTAGAAATCTTTATAAAATATACGAAATCTTTAGGAAATATTTGTGAAATCTTTTTAAATCTTGTTTGAATCTTTGTTTTTGAAATCTTTTGTATTCATTGAAATCACTGAATTACTTTAAATTTTTGTGAAATATTTTGAAATCTTCTAAAATGTTTTTAAACCTTTTGAAATCGTTTCAAATCTTTATGAAACTAGGACACTGTGCGCGCTACGCGCGCAATAATATCCCTTTCTTTAGAAAAAATTCCGTTCATTGTCCAATATTTTGTTTATTTTTATATCAAAATTCAATTTTCAACCTTCAAGGTTAAAAAAAATGACCCATTATTTATGTTAATGATTAAACTGAGAAAAATTCCAGATTATTGTTAAATAACAGTCAAAATGGTATTTTTACAATACATGAAAAATAACCATTGTTCCATATTTTCATTGCACTATTTATATTTAAATAATAATTTTGACAAACAAAACTGACAAAAACCGGGTGATTTTTGCTAGTTCTAATAAAAATGATCATTTTTCAATATGAATACATCTTTAAAAAACAGAACAATGTGGAATTTATAAGGTATTTAAATAAGTTCTTGCTCAAATTATTCTGTCAATTTTTCATTGCTTCCAGGATTGATGTCCTAATATATTTGGATTTGACAACTTTTTAATTCAAAATTCAACTATTTTTTTGAAATTTTTGTTGTGAATTAATTTTTTTAATTGAAAATTTAACTATTCCATGTTTTATTTAACATTTATATTGAAAATTCAGCTATTTGGTTGAAAATTTCTGTATTTTTTTTAAGCTTTGTCTTTTATGGTACAATATTTTAATGTTCTTCGTGACTAATTCACTTTTCTGTGGAAAATTTATTCATTTTGTTAAAAAATGATGTTTTTTGGTTGAAAATTAATTTTTTGGTTTGAAAAATAGATTTTTTACTGAAAATTTAAGTATTCTCTTTTATGTCCAAAATTCATTTGTTTGGTAGAACATTTAACTATTTTGTTGAAAATTCATATATTTTGTTGACATTTTTTTTTTACAAAATCCTTTCTTTCAATTGAAAATTCAACTGTTGGGTTAAAAATTAATTATTTTTGTTGAAGATTCATTATTTTAGTTAAAAAATAATTTATTTGCTTAAAAATTGAACTATTTTGTTGAAAATTCGTTTTTTTTGTGAAACTGAATTTGTTTAGATCAAAATGAATTTTTTAAATTTCTTCACTTGAAAATTCAGATATTAAGTTGAAAATTTCTATGGGTTTTAACAAAATAAATGAATATTCAACCGGAATGGTGAATAAGTCACCAAGAAGATTGATATTCTGGACTAATTAACCTTTTTGGTTGAAAATTCCTTTACAAATTTAAAATTTGTTTCAAAATTCATTTATTTTTTTAAATTAATATTCTTGGTTGAAAATTAATTTCTGTGATTAAAAATTAGTTTTTTTTTAATTAAAAATTAACTTTTTAATTTAAAATTTAACTTATATTTTTCGTCGAAAATTTATATTTTTTATAGACTCTCAATCTTCGTGGTTGAAAATTCATTATTTTAGTTAAAAATAAGTTTCTTTACTTAAAAATTCAACTTTTTTGTTGAAAATTAGTTGTTTTGTTGAAAATGAATTTTTTACTGAAAATGTGGCTATTCCATTTTTGTTAGAAAATTGATTTTTTTTAAGTTGGAAATTCACTTCTCTTCTTTTTTTGGGTCGAAAATTCAATTATTTTTATAGAAAATGCATATTTTTGTTTTGAAAATTCAACTTTTTGTGAAAAATTCATTTGTATCTGCAAAAACCTTAAAATTATGGTCGAAAGTGATTCTCCTCTTCAAGGTCCTGAAAATATTGTTAGTTTTCACGTATCTGTGACCGTTTTCGAGATAACTAAAAATTTTGATTTTGTTTTGCATTTTGAAAACACTTTCTTCCCTTTCCCCTATGTTTAGAGTGATTTACAATGAATTTTAAATCTTTGAAATCCGCGAATTATTCGTGAAATATTCAAAATCATTAAAAATATTTTTAAATCTTTGATATATTTTTAAATATTTTGAAATCTTTAGAAATATTTTGTAATCTTTTGAAATCTGGTGTGCCCTCAAAAAACGAATGGTCAACCCCTTAAAAAATCCGTTGTATGGCCAAGGCTCATTCTGATTCTGAAACTGACTTAATATTGAAATTTCCAACTAATCACTTTTACAATTTGTAAGTTAAATATCGCAAAAAATGTATACTTTACCATTCTATATTAGCAGTGAAGGAATTAAAAACGTATAGAATTATTGACAATATTAAATCAATCTATGAAATATTTGGTACAGTCTACAAAAAGTGCCCTAAAATCTCTTTGTTTATTCTGTAATAAACAAAAGATAAATTATATCTTGAGAAATAAAAAACTTTTCAGTAGCAAGATTTCTTCTAAACGAGACGTTTCTTTCATAATAGACTAAAAAATTTTAATTACACTTTGCATTTCAATAAAATAACTGGTTGAAACATATCACGTTTTTCGTTAAGAATTCACCTTTTTTGGTAGAAAATTTAACTACTTAGTTCGAACGAGAACTATTTTGTTAAAAATTTATTTATTTGGTCAATAATTCATCATTTTAGTTGAAAACACTTTTTTTTTTGTTCAAAATTTAATTATTTTGTGGTTGAAATATATCACGTTTTTCGTTGAGAATTCACCTTTTTTGGTAGAAAATTCAACTACTTAGTTCGAACGAGAACTATTTTGTTAAAAATTTATTTATTTGGTCAATGATTCATCATTTTAGTTAAAAACACTTTTTTTTGTTCAAAATTTAATTATTTCGTTGAAAATTATGTTTTCTAGATGAAAATTGTTTTAACTGAAAACTTAACTCGTACATGCTTGGTCCAGAACTTATCTTCATGAGTTGAAAATTTAAATATTTGGTTTAAAAATCCTGTATTTTATTGAAAATTCGAATTTTTTAGGTGAATATTTAATCTTCTTGGTGACTAATTCATCTTTTTGGCTGGAAATGCCTAAAAAATTCAAATATTTAGTTGAAAATTCATGTACTTTAATTTGAAAATTCATCTATTTTGGTAGAAATTTAATCTTCTTATTTCAAAATTATGCTATGTATTTCGTTGAAAATTTACTTTAATTATATTGAAAATTAATTTTTTTAGTGAAAATTCAACTGTTCTATTTTTTGTTGAAAATTTATCTGTTTTCGGTGAAAATGTAACTATTTGCTGAAAATCTGTCTTTTGTGGTAAAAGAGTACTCTCATTAGTTGAAATTTCATCTTTTTGCTTAAAAATGAGTTTGTTTTTTGGTTGAAAATTTATTTTAATAACTGAAAATTATCCTACTTTATTTTTGGTGAAATATTTATCTTTTAAAATTGATTTATTAGGTTAAAAAAAAAAATTTTAGTTGAAGATTCATAATTTTAGTTGATAATTCACTTCAACTATTCCATTTTTTGTGGAAAATTTACTTCTTTTAAAAGAAATGTAATCTTTTTCGTTAAAAAAAATGATCTGTTTAGTAAAAAATTGAACTATTCTATTTTTTGTTAAGAATTCATTTCTTTCATTGAAAAAAAAACTACTTAGTTGAAAATTGGTTGTTTTGTTGATAGAAAATTCATCTTTTGGTTTGAAAAGTTTAATATTTTTGGTTAAAAATTCATCATTGTGATTCCATTTTCGCATGAAAATTTATATTTTTGGTTGAAAATTAATGAATTTGGTTGGAAACTGTTTTTGGTATTTACTTTTCTAACTGCAAATTGAAACATTATATTTTGGATTTGTAAATTCATCTTTTTTCCTTTAAATTGAATTATTTTGTTGAGAATTAATTTTCTGGTTTGAAAATTGATTGCCTTAACTGGAAATTTAATTCTTCTATTTTTGGTTAAAAAAATTTTTTTTTTATTTTTAAAAATACATATTGTTAAAAATTCGTTTTTTTGTGTTGAACATTCATTTTTCTGACATTTTAACTATTGTATTTTATGTTGAAAATTTATCTGAAAATCCGTCTTCTTTGGTAAAAGAGTACTCTTATTAGTTGAAATTTCATCTTTTTGGTTAAAAATTCGTTTGTTTTTTGGTTGAAAATTTATTTTACTAACTCAAAATTATCCTACTCTATTTTTCATGAAAGAATGATCTTTTTGTTTTAAAATCAATGTATTTGGTTGTAAATTAAATTTTTTCAGTTGAAGATTCATCATTTTAGTTGATAATTCACTTTAATTATTCAATTTTTTGTGGAAAATTTACCTTTTTTGGTAGAAATGTAATCTTTTTCGTTTAAAAATGATCTGTTCAGTAGAATATTTAACTATTCTATTTTTTGTTAAGAATTAATTTCTTTGATTGAAAAAAAAACTATTTAATTGAAAATTCTTTTTTTGTTGATATAAAATTCGTCTTGTGGATTGAAAAGTCCACTATTTGGTCAAAATTTAATATTTTTGGTTAAAAATTCATCATTGTGATTAAAAATTTATTTCTTTCATTGAAAATTCGTTTCTTTTCAGTTGAAGATTAATTTTTTTTAACTGAAGATATAACTGTTCCATTTTCGCTTGAAAATTTATATTTTTAGTTGAAAAATAATTAATTTGGCTGAAAACTGTTTTTTGTATTTAATTTTCAAACTCTAAATTGAAACATTATATTTTTGGTTTGTAAATTTATCTTTTTTAGTTTCAATTTAGTTATTTTGTTAAGAATTCATTTTTTTGTTGAAAATTGATTGCCTTAACTGGAAATTTAATTCTTCTATTTTCGGTTGAAAATTTTTTTTTTTTTATGAAAAAAATATAAATGGTGGAAAATTCGTTTGTTTTGTTGGACATTCATTTTACTGACATTTTAACTATTCTCAATTTGGTTGAAAATGGATTTTTTTTTAGATGAAAATTCATGTACTCTGTTGAAAATGAGTCTTTTCGGGTAGAAAATTAATCTTTTGGGTTGAAAATTCAACTAAATATTTCGTTAAAAGTTCATATTTTTTTCTTGAAGATTCATCATTTTAGTTGAAAATAAATTTCTTTGGTTGAAAATGTTTCGTTTTGAGTTGAAAACACAACTAGAAAGGGTTTTAAATATAATTATAAACAAAATTTATTTTGCATTAACATTATTAATCTTCTAGGTTTATAGTTGGTTTATAGCTAGAAGAATTTAGAAATTGGGATATTCAGGGTGTCTAGCGTTTCTTCAAACAAAAATTCCAGGACTTTTCCAGGTTTTCCAGGACAGAAATATACATTTTTCCAGGTACTTTTTTACAGTAAAAAATAATACTTTCCGTGAAACATAGTAGAAATCGTAGGTCTAGTGGAACTGAAAAAGTGTCATATGCGAAATTTCTCTTACGCCCCTAAAATCTGATTTTATAGAACAAATAGTTTTTTTCTTGCATTGTTCATTTTATCACGCGAAACAACACGACGCTACGATAGAAAATATTCAAATTTTCTCTGTTTTTCAGCTTTAAAAAACAATTTAATTAAACTTTTGAAATTTAATATTTTTTGCTGTTTATAATTTAGCTAATTTAGGTTTATTTGCAATGAAATAATGAAATTGTCAACAAATAAGTTGATTTTTTAACCAAATTGTTGAGTTTATTGCAACCTACAAAGATGAATTTTCAACTAAATAATCGAATTTTAAACAGAAAAGATTAAACTTCAACTAAAAACAGTTGCATTTACAACGAGATAATTGAATTTTTTGGAAGACAGTTTAATTCTAAACAAAACGGTGTAATTTAAATCCAAAAGGACGGATTTTCTGTCGAAATAGGCGAATGTTAAAAAAAACAGTTGAATTTGCAACCAAAACTTTAACCAAAAATAGTTGAAATTTCAACACGAAAATTGGAATGTTTGACAAAAAGACGAATTCTCAACGAAAAATTGAATAGTTCGTATTTCAACAACAAAAAACGAATTTTCCATAAAATATTACCATTTTCAACCAAACAGTTGAATTAAAAAAAAAATTCAACAAAATATTTACATTTTTAACCAAATAGTTTAACTTTTAACCTCCAAAGATGAATTCTTTACCAAAACGATATTTCAACAAAGGAAATTATTTTTCTACCAGAAAATGACAAATTTTCAACAGAATAAACCAATTTTCAAACAAATAATAACATAGATTTTCAACCGAATAATTGAATTTTCTACTAAAGACGATAAATTTCCATCCAAAAATGGAATAGTTGAATTTTCAGTTAAACAAATTAATTTTCGTAGGAAAAAAAGGATTTTCAACAAAATAGTTAAGTCTTAAATCAATATAATAAATTTGAAGAAAAGTAGTTTAATTTTCAATCAAGTAGTTGAATTTTCAATTAGGAAGATTTTTAATTTCTACCAAAAAAGATAAATTTACTGAAAAAATATGAATTTTCACCCAAAACTGGAATAGTTAAATTTTCAGCAACAAAAAAAATGTATGCAAAAAAAATCATTTTTGACAGAATAGTTCAATTTTCAACAAATAAAATGAGTTTTCAACACAATAGTTCTACGTTCAACCAAAAGGTTGAATTTTAAACCAAAAAAGGTGAATTTTTTAATGAAAAATTTAATAGTTGAATTTTCAATTCAAAAAATTAATTTTCATACAAAAATAAAGTTTTTTCGACCAAATAGTTCAATTTTCAGCCAATGAGATGATTTTTGATTAAAGTTTTTTTTAGATTCCAACCAAGTAATTGAATTTTTAATAAAAAAAAAACTTTCTAATAAAAAAGAGATGAATTTACAACAACGAAAAAACGAATTTTCAATGAACCTACAAAGATGAATTCTTAACCAAAACGTCGAATTTTCAAAACAGAAAATTAATTTTCTACCAAAAAAGACAAATTTTCAACAAAAGACACCAATTTACAGAGAAATAATTTAATTTTTAACTAAAGACGATAACTTTCAGTAAAATAGATTTGAACTAAATAGCTGAATTTTGAACCGAAGAGAGGAGTTTTCAACTAAAATTATGAATCTGCCATCCTGATTCAAAATGCTCATAAATGCTCTCATTAAATTCTCAAAGCACATAAAGGTCGAGCATATTCCCGAACATATTCTCATGCTCGTGAGAATTTCTCTGAACACTTAAACTCTTTAGAATACTGAGATTAGCCAACTTACATTTATCGTATTTGAAGTCTGATACGCAGGTTTGTAAACCGTTTAGTAAAACACAGAGACTAGGCCAAATTTGAAGCCTGGAAGCGAACGCTGCTTCCTCCAATACTGTGGGTTTCAGGCGAATCCAGTCAAGGCACAGTTTGACTGTAAAAAAGTAGAAAATAATTAATTAAAGTGTAAACAGGAGTCACAACGCAAAAAGAGCTCAAAAAGGGTAAATAGTGTAATTTTTTTACGAAAAAGGGGGAATTATTTTTGAATTTCTTAAATAAATAATTGGTATAATAATTGGAAATAATTCGTTATACTGAGGTCTATGAAAATCCATTCACGGTGATATAAAAATGTCCAATGAAACGTACAATTTGTTAAATAAACTATTTTTATGTTTTAAATCGTTTTCACAATCAAAAATATTGTCTCTTCTGAAAATGCATTCATTAATAATTAAATCATGATCCTTATAAGTATAATTAAATATTTATTTCCAAGATTGGCTATTTCACACTTACTATAAATTATACTTTTAATGTAAATTGGAAACCACACAAATTGAAAATAGTTCAAGTTTCAGTAATTAAAATAATTTTATAATTTTAAAACTATTTAAAAATGTATAACAGTTTTTTGTAAATATTTAGAGTTATAAAAATTTTTTAGACGAAATCTCTTGAAATTCTTCAGAACCTTTTGAAATAAATTAAAATCTTTTCAAAGTTAATTTCCTTCAATATCCATAGAAACCCCTTGAAATCATAAAAATCCATTAAAATAAATATAAATCATTTGCAATTCCTTCGATATAAATTAAATCGAAATTATTAATTAAAGTTTAATATTAAAAACATGAACTTTTGAAAAATAAATAATATCGAATTTTTAAATATTGAGTTCTAAAAAATTATTAAACAATTATAATAATTTAATAAATGATTGAATCTAGTTATTATATGTTTGAACAAAATTACATTCGTAAGTTTAATATTTTCATGGATGCAAATATTTTTACGTGTCCAGAAATCTTTAATTGTTCCATGAATATTGTTCATCACGTCTTGTCAAATTTTAAATAGTATAATGTTTGAAAAAATTTCATATTTAAAAAACTAACATGTATATTTGATAATTTAAAAATTGTCGAATTTAAAATATCTAGAAATGTTCTAACATTACAAAAGAAATTACATAAAATGTACATATTTGAAAAAAAAAATTTAACATCGACTAATAACTGCGCTTAAATCGGCCGAAATTTTAAAAGCTGTTGTTTAGTAGTTTTTGAAAATTGTTTGAATTCTAGACTTTATGAAATTTTAGTTCGATCGAAAAATGTCATTAAAAGATCAATTTTCAACCAAAAATGGAATAGTTGAATATCCAGTTGAAAATATTGATTTTCAACTAAAATGATGAATCACAAACAGGAATAGTTGAATGTTCAACTTAAATTACGATTCTTTAACTGGAATAGTTGAATTTTAAACCAAAAATATTAATTTCTACCTAACGACGAATTTTCAACCAAAAAAAAAAGATAAATCGTCATCCAAAAATTAAATAGTTAAATTTTCAGTTAAACAAAATAATTTTCAACGAAATAAAACTGATTTTCAATAAAGTAGTTACATTTTCAAACCGAAAAAATCCGGCTATTTATACTGAAATTACAGTACGAAATTTTTATTCAAAAAATTAATTTCCAACCGAAGAGATGAATTTTTTAATTAACTGATGGGATATTCAACTGGACTAGTTACACTTTCACAATAAAGAAATAGAACTTGTCAACCAAAACAAAAAAAAAATCAATAAAATACTCTATGTTTCAGCTGTAGGAGTTCAATTTTTAATAAAGAAAATTAATTTTCAGCCAAAGAAAAAACGAGTTTTCAACAAAATAGCTCATTTTTCAACCGAAGCGATAAATTTGTAATTAAAATGATGAATCTTCGGCCAAAAAATCATTTTTTAACAAAAGAGTTTTCATTTCACAAAATATAAATTCTGGACGAAAAATATACATAAATTTTCAAAAAAATACTTAAATTTTCAACTAAAATGATCAATCTTCAACCAAAAATAAAATAGTTAAATTTTCAGTCAAAAAAATTAATTTAAAATAAAAAAAGCAATCGACACTACAACCTTCAAATTAGAAGCATTACATAATATTTAATCTTTCTTAGTTAAAAATGCAACGCTTTTGTAGAAAATTCGTTTTTTTGCTTGTAAATTTAACAATTTGATTTAATTTTTCTTTCTTGACTGAAAAATATTTAATAATTGGAAATTCAACTCCTCTGTTAGAAATTCATCTTTTTTGCATCGAATTTTAACAACTTGATAGAAAATTCAACTATTGGTTTGAAAACTCAACTGTTTGGTTGCAAATGAACTAATTTCTCAAAAATTCACATTTTCGGGTTGCAAATTCAACTCTTTTCTTGAAAATTGGTATTTCTGGTTTGAAAAACTCATCCCTTTTGGAAGAAAGTTAATCTTTTTTTGTACAAAATTCAACTGTTTAGTTAAAAATATATATTTTGGTTGAGGATTCAACTGCTTTGTTGAAAACTAGTCTTTTTTTGGTCAATTCTACTTTTTCTGATTAAAAATAAAAATATTTTTGGGTCGAAATATCCAATATTACATTTTTTGTTGAGAATTCATCTTTGGTGGTCGAAAATTGTGTTACTTGGTTGAAAGTGGAACTACGTTGTTAAAAATACTATTCTGTGGTTATAAATTCATAATTTAAGTTGAAAAATTTATATTTTTTAGCTGAAAATTCAACAATTGGGTTTAAAATGTATAATGTTGAAAATTATTTTTTTTTCATTGAAAAAATCAACTATTTGGTTGAAAATTATTATTTTTTTTTTTTTGAGAACTCATCTGAGATTAGTAAAAATGATCCAAAGAAGTTGGATTTGAATGAGTATAAATGCAGTACTAAAAAAGTTACTTTTAAAAATAGAAAGCATTGTCATCTATTAATTTTATATTATAATTTTTAAAAACTATATCATGCTCAAAAAAGTTCCTTGAATTAAAAAAAATTTCCTGCTATTTACAGGTTTTTCCAGGTGAGTAGACACCCTGTGTAAGTTGGAAAAAAAATTTTACTACTCGTGGTTAGAGTTCTTAATTTAAATTTAAGTTGAAAAACCTTTTTTTTGTTCAAAATTTAATTATTATGCTGATAATTGTTTTTTTTAGATGAAAATTAATTGCAGGAGAATATTAATTCTTCTTGGTGACTGATTCATCTATTTTGGTAGAAAATTCATCTTATTGGTTGAAAATTGATGTTTTTGGTTGAAAACGAGTTTTTTATTATTTAGAATTCATTTTTTGACTGGAAATAAAACTGTTCCATTTTTTGTCCTTTATCTTTTTTTTATGTAAATTTAATCTTCTTAGTTGATAATTATACTATTTTGCTGAAAATTTACTTTAATTTTATTTTTTGTTGAAAATTAATCTGTGTTCGGTGAATGTTCAACTATTTGTTGAAAATTCGTATTTTTTGGTAAGAGTATTCTCATTAGTTGAAATTTAATCTTTTTGGTTAAAAATTCGTTTGTTTTTTGGTTGAATATTTATTTTACTAACTGGAAACTATCCTACTTTATTTTTGGTGAAAAATGTATATTTTTAGTTTAAAATTTATGTATTTGATTAAAAATTATATTATTTTAGTTAAAAATTCATCATTTTAGTGGAAAATTCACTTTAACTATTCCAGTTTTTATGGAAATTTTATCATTTTTGATAAAAAATGAAATCTTTTTCCTTAAAAACGTATCAGTTTAGTAAAAAATTTCACTATTCAATTTTTTGTTGCAAACTCATTTCTTTCATTGAAAAAAAAACTATTTAGTTGAAAATTCGTTTTTTTCTTGTTGATAGAAAATTCATCTTTTTGATTGAAAAGTCCACTATTTGGTCAAAATTTAATATTTTTTGTTAAAAACTCATCATTGTGATTAAAAATTAATTTCTTTGGTTGAAAATTCGTTTCTTTTTAGTTGAAGATTTTTTTTTTAACTGAAGATATAAATATTCCATTTTCGCTTGAAAATTTATATTTTTAGTTGAAAATTAATTAATTTTGCTGAAAACTGTTTTTTGTATTTACTTTTCCAAATTCAAATTGAAACATTATATTTTTGGTTTATAAATTTATATTTTTTAGTTTAAATTGAATTCTTTTGTTGAGAATTCATTTTTTTGGTTGAAAATTGATTGCCTTAACTGAAAATTTAATTCTATTTTTGGGTTAGAAATCTTTTTTTTTACGAAGAAAAAATATATATTGTTGAAAATTCGTTTTTTTAGCATTAATTTTTCTGACATTTTAACTATTTTAATAGTATTGCAATAGCTAGAAGAATTTAGAAAATTCATATCTTTAGTTTATTGTTAATTCTTTTTATTTAAAAAGTCTACAATTACATTTGGGCTCAGAATTGATCTATTTTGGTTAAAAATTCTACTATTTGGTTAAAAATTTAATTATTTTGATGAAAATTCAACCGGTATGTTAAAAATTCCTTTTTTGTTGGTCGGAAATTCAACGGTTTTGTTGACAATTCATCTGTTGTTTGAAAATAAATTTTGGTTGAAAATTCATCTTTTATGGTCCAAAGTTAATTTTTTTAATTGAACAAAATTTAATTTTCAGTAAAAAAATTAATTTTTATCAACAATAAAACGAACTTTCAACAAAATAATTAAATTTTCCTTCAAAGGTATGCATTTTCAAATAAAATTATGAATCTTAAAAAAAAATTTACACAAAAGAAATTAACTTTCAAGAAAGTAATTGAATTTTCATCCAAAGAAGATGGATTCTCAACAAAAAATGTACTAAATCATATTTCAACAAAGAAATCTTTAAAATCTTTATATTTCTTGAAATCTTTTGAAATCCTTATGAATTCTTTGAAATATTTGTAAAATCTTTCTGAAATCTTTTGCATTCATTTAAAATCATTGAAATATCTAAAACCTTTGTGAAATCTTTTGAAATCTTCAGAAAAATGTCGAAATCATTGAAAATCTTGAAATGTTTTGAAATTCTTATTAAATCTTTGAAATATTTGCGAAATTTTTTGAAATATTCTAAGAAATTTGTAATCTGGTGTACCGTTTTTAAAATCTTTGAAATTCTTGTATTTTATAAAATCTTGAATACATTCTTTATGAAATCTTTGAAACATTTGTGAAACCTTTCTGAAATCTTTATATTCATTTAAAATCATTTGAAATATTTAAAATCTTTGTGAAATCTTATAAAATCTTCTAAAAAATGTTGAAACCGTTTAAAATCTCTGAAATCCTTATCAACTTTATGAAATATTTTAAAATCTTCTAAAGAAATTTGAAATCGTTTAAAATCTTTGACATTTTTTTGAATCTTCGAAATCTGGTGTACTTGTACCCTTTTTGAAATCTTTGAAATTCTTGTATATTTTGAAAATCTTTAATAAATTTTGTATAAAATCTTTGAAATATTTGTGAAATCTTTTGTATTTGCTTGAAATCATTGAAATGTTTGAAATCCTTGTGAAATATTTTTAAATCAGCTGAAAAATGTTGAAATCCTTTAAAATCTTTGAAATCCTTATGAATTCTTTGTAAAATCTTTCTGAAATATTTCGTATTTTTTTGAAATCATTGAAATATTTGAAATCTTTCTGAAATCTTCTAAGAAAAATTGAAATCGTTTGAACTCATTGAAATTTTTTGAAATCTTCGAAATCTGACCTTTTTGAAATATTGGAAATTCTTGTTTTCTTTAAAATCTTTATGAAATTTTTAATGACCAACAAAAATTAAATCGTTAAGTTTTCAGTTAAAAATTAATATTCAACCAAAGACATGAATTTTCTACTAAAATGATGGAATATTAAATTGAACGAGTTACATTTTCAGTTTAAAAAACTAACTTTCAACAACAAAAAAAGTAATTAAAAAAAATAGTTACATTTTCAAACAAAGTGATAAATTTTCAACTAAAATTATGGATTTTCAACTGAAATAGTTGAATTAAAAAAAAACTAAGAAGATTAATCTAAACCAAAAAAGACGAATTTTCAAATTAAAATTAATTTGCAACCAAATATTTAAAGTTAGCAAAAGAGACGAATTTACAACAAAATAGTTAAATTTTCAATCAGGAAAGTTAAATTTAAAAAAAAAAAAGTTCAGTCTTAACCAAGAAAGAAAAAAAGATGAAATTTTCAACCAAAAAAGATTTTATACCAAAATAGTTAAATTTTCATCAAAAAATTTGTGCTTCCAAGCTAAAAAGTCGAATGTTTTAGATTTTTAGAAAACATGAAAGTTAATTTTCTACAACAAAAAATGAATTTTCAACCAAATAGTTGATTTTTCAACTAAAAAATATCAATTTTCAACCAGTTACATTTTTAACAAAAAATATCAAATTTCTCCCAAAAAAGTTGAATGAAAACTTCTACAAAGAAATTGAATTTTTTACTCGAAAATATGAATTTTCAAAGAAAAAGTTAATTTTCAACCAAATAGTCGAATTTGCCACACATTAATTAAACTTTTAACAAAATAGTTTGAATTTTCAATCTACAAAGATGAATTTTCCAACAAATAAAATTAAACTTCAATTAAAAATAGTTGCATTTTCAACCAAATAGTTGAATTTTTAAGACAAAAATACGAATTTTTAGTAGACAGTTGAATTTTCAACTAAAAATTTCAGTTTCAGTCAAGACGATTATTCAACAAAACAGTTAAATTTTTAACAAAATAATTAATTTTTTAACTAAACAGAATTTTTGAACCAAAAGAGGCGAATTCTGAACCTGGAAAAGCTGGAATTGTAGGGAATTTTTATACATCTGAAAAACCTGGAAATGTCAGGGATTTTTCTTTTAAGCCAAGGAACTTTTTTAAGTGCACGCTTAATTTTTTTAAATTACAATATAAAATTGAATAATAATGATTCTTTGTTTGTAAAAGTAGCTTTATATTACCGTATTTAACTATTTTGATGAAAATTCGTTTTTTTTAGCTTAAAATTAAATTTTTTAACTGAAATTTTAATTATGACAGTTTAATATTACATTATTTTAGTTAAAAATGCATTTCTTTGGTTGAATCTTAATTTTTCGCAACTAAAAATTTAACTATTCAATATTTGGTTGACAAATTATCTTTTTCGTTGAAAATTCGTTTTTTTTTTTTTTAGAAATTGATCTTCATGGTTGAAAATTCAATTAATAGAGATGAAGATTCATAATTTTAGCTGAAAATTCATCCTTATAAACTTTATGAAATATTTTTAAATCTTCTAAACAAATTTTTAATCGTTTAAAATCTTTGACATTTTTTCAAATCTTTGAAATCTGGTGTACATTTTACACATTTTTTGTTTCTTTCGAAATCTTTGAAATACTTGAAATCTGTTGAAATCATGATGAATTCTTTGTAAAATCTTTCTGGAATCTTTCGTATTTGTTTGAAATCATTGAAGTATTTAATTAATTTATTAAAGTATTTTTTTAGTAGTATCACGCCTACCCTGAAAGGGAAATGGCTTAATGGTATACATACATTGAAGTATTTGAAATCTTCATGACGTTTTTTGAAATCTTCTAAACAAATTGAAATCGTTTGAAATCTACGAAATTTTTTGAAATCTTCGAATTCTTCTTTTCTTAAAAAACTTTATCACATTTCTTACTAAATTTTTAAAATATTTTTGAAATTTTTTTGAAATCTATTGTATTAATTTGAAATCATTAAAATATTTGAAATCTGGCAGACTATACCCATTTTTAAAATCGTTACAATCTTTGTAAAATGTTTGGAAATATTCGTGAAATCTTTCTCAAATTTTTATTTGTGAAACCTTTCGTATTCGTTGAAATCATTGAATTATTTCAAATCATATTATATCTTTATAAATAAAAACTTTTTCAGTAGCAATATTTCTTCTAAACGAGATTTTTCTTTAATAATAGACTAAAAGATTTCAATTACTCTTCACATTTCAATAAAATAACTGCTTCAAAAGCAAAAAAAGAATCAAATTCAAGGTTCTCGTAAAAAATTAAAGGAGGTTTCCAGGTTTTCAAGGTTTTCAAAAAAATCAAGGAGAATTCCAGGTTTTCAAGGTTTTTCAAGGTCGCTATACACCCTGGTATATTTAAAGAAAAAAGGTGAAAAGATGAAATTCCAGTTGCAGATGAAATACTTACTCGTTGGTAAAGCAAAGTAGTCCACGATGGCGTTTTTAATCGTGTAAACAGGTAGTAGCAAGGCCGACAAACTGCCAGCGATAAGATCCAAAATACATTCTCTCGCAAATTTTTCATCCAAACTCAGCTGATCGACGCTCAACAGTTCCGGATTCTCGGACGATGTTCCGGCCGCGTGTTGCAAGGCATATAAATTGATAACCAGCATTTGTACAAGTCTCCAGGAGCTGAAACTCTCAGTCGCGATCAAAGCAGTCAGAGTTTCGGTCAGCAATTTCGAGTACTTCGTTGCCAAGCTCAAATTCCCTAAATTGTGAAGGATCGCGTGTAGTTTTAGAAAGACAATGAGATACTCTTGGGCGGTGAGTTTGGTTTTTCCCTCGATGTTGAATGAGTTGTCGTTTAGAGCCGAGGAGAGAGTTTTTGCCAGATTGGTCGTTGCAACCGGAAATGGATGTTTTACGGCGATGGAACGTGCGTAGTGGAAAACTGTGCCTAATTTATCTCCTCGTGAGGCCTCGAGAAGAGCTAATTGATTGTAGGGCTGACCACTTGATGGGGATAATGAGACTGCGTGGCGGTAGAACAATTCGGCCTGCTTATTTTGGTTCCGGTAGCGGGCAATGTCCCCCAGGTGGACGAGACAATATTGACAGGCGTAAAAACAGGAGGACTTGTGGGGCGCTGAGAGCTTTTCCACTGCTTTCCAGGGTGAAGTGCAACCGTAAACGTATCCCTTCCTGAAATGGAATAAAAAAATGGTTCTTTTTAGTTTATTGCCACGACTAAAAGCGACTAATGTTCTTTGGAATCAGGGTGTTCAGCGATTCTTAGGAACAAAATTCAAGGTATTTTTCAGGTTTTCTAGGTCAAGAAGTCAAGTTTTTCCAGGTCTCCTTTTTTACATCAAATAATGAAATAATCATTTGTTATCTATTTAAAAAAATGAGCTATTTTATTTTTATTTGTCAATAATTTCTAAGAAAGGCAGAACCAAAAATAAACAAATTCTTAATTTTTTGCGAACATAAGTCGTCTTTGAAAACCTTGAAATCTTTGAAATCTTTGTGAATTCGTTGAAATCTCTTGAACTACTCAAAATCGTTGTGAAATCTTGAAATTTCTATTAAATCTTTTGGAATCTTTTCAAATTTTTGTAAAATATTTGAAATCTTTGAAAACTTTAAAATCCTTGAAACCTTTGAAATTTGTTGAAATCTTTTGAAATTTTTATGAAATCTTTGAAATATTTGTGAAAGCTTTCTTTAATCTTTGTTTGTGAAATCTTTCGTATTCGTTTGAAGTCATCCAAATCTTTAAAATCGTTTAAAATCTTTGAAATGTTTTGAAACCTTTAGAATTCTTGTATTATTTTGATATCTTTATGAAATTTCTATGAAATCTTTCTGAAATCTTTTGTATTCATTAAAAATCATAACAATATTTTCAATCTGTGTGAAATCTTTTGAAATTTGAGAAATCTAGCTTACTATAACCTTTAAAACCTTTGAAATCTTTTGAAAGTTTTAAAATCTTTGGAAATGTTCGAAGTCTTTGTAAAATCTTTGAAATCTGGTGTATATGCCTTTTTTAAATCTTTGAAATCCTTGCAATCTTTATGAAATGTTCGAAATCTTTGGGAATTTCTTGTCACATTTTTTTAATCTTTATCAAATCTTTTTAAATATTTGTGAAATTTTTCTCACATCTTTGTTTGTGAACTCTTTTTTATTCGTTGAAATCAATGAATTAATAGTGAAATCTTTCCAAATCTTCTAAAATGTTTTTAAACCTTTTGAAATAATTTCAAATCTTCGAAATATTTTTAAACTTTAGAAACCTGGTGTACTGTAAATGTTTTCAAATCTTTAAAATCCTTTAAATTTGTGTGTAATGTTCAAAATCCTTTTAAATATTCTAAAATCTTTGAAATATTTTGAAACCTTTTGAAACTGAATTAAATCGAAATTTTCAACTAATAATTTTTATAATTTGTAAGTTGAATGTCACAAAAAAATGTATACTTGTAACATTCTATATTAGCGGAGACGAAATAAAAAACTTATAGAATTATTCACAATATCAGGGTGACGATTCGGCGGACGATTTCAAATTTCCGGTCATTTCCCGGTCAAGTTTTAATTTTCAACAAAAAAAAAAGGATTTTCAACAAAATAGTTAAACTTTCAACCGAAATGATGAATTTTCAAATAAAATTATGAATCTTCAACTAGAATAGATCAATTTTAAACCAAAAAGATGAATTTTCTACTAAAACGATGAATACTTAACTGGAACACTTGAATTTTCAACCAAACAGATGAATTTTCAAACAAGATTATTTTTCAAATAAAACGATTAATTTTCGACCAAAAAATACAATTTTTCAACAAAATACATGAATTTTTAACCAAATAGGTGAATTTTAAACTAAAAAAATAATATTTTCCAATCGAAAATGGAATAGAAACATTTTTAGTTAGAAAAATGAATTTTAACCCAAACATAAGAGTTTTCAACTAAAACAATGAATCTTCAACTGAAATAGTTGATTTTTAAACCAGAAAGATGAATTTTCAACCAAAAAATGATTAATTTTTAAACAAGTAGATTAATTTTCAAATAAAAAGATTAATTTTCCAACAAAAAATGCAATTTTTTAACAAAATACATACATTTTTAACGAAATAATTTTCTTTTTAATTGAAAAAGACAAACAAATGAAAAACATTCAAAGGAAAACAATTTTTTCAATCAAACAGCTCATTTTTCAATCAAAGAAATGAATATTCAATTAAAGCGATGAATCTTAAAAAAAAAAATTTAACAAAAGAATTTAACTTTCAACCAAATAATTTAATTTCCAACCCAAAAGATGAATATGTAATAGAAATGATAAATATTTAACTGGAATACTTAAATTTTTAACCAAATAGAAGAATTGTTAAGCAACAAGATTAACTTTCAAATAAAAAGATAACTTTTTACAAAAAATATAATTTTTCTAACGAAATACATGAATTTTGAAAGAAATAGTTGAATTTTCACAAAAAAAAAAGATAAATTGATTTTTAACAAAATAGTTACATATTCAACCAGAGAAGAATTTTAAATTAAAATGATGAATCTTCAACTGTTCTAAATTGACCAAAATTATTAAAATAGTAAAAACTTGAATTTTGGTACGATCAGATGTAAATTCCCGGGTTTTAAAATTAAATTCCCGGTCATTTACTGGTATTTTCCGGCCAAGTCGCCACCCTAAATATTAAAGTCTGTGCATTGCAATCTATAAAATAATTGGTGAAGTCTATAAAAAATGCCTAGAAATCTCTTTATTTATTGTGTAATAAGTAAAAGATAATTTAAAAAAACTATTCCGTAGCAAGGTTTCTTCTGAACGAGATGTTTCTTTTATAATAGACTAAAAGATTTAAATTACTTTTCGCATTTCAATAAAAAAATCTGTTGAAAACAAAAATTAATTCAAGGTTTTCGTAAAAAAATTCAAGAAGATTTCCAGGTTTTCCAGGTTCAACAAAAATTCAAGGAGAATTCCAGGTTTTCAAGGTTTTCAAGGTCGCTAGACACCCTGTGGAATTAAAAAAAATTCGATGAAATTTATGAGAATTACAGGTGAATTCGAACGAGTTCAGGATAAATTCAAAAAAATGAATTAAATAAGATTTGGGCGAATTTAGAGAAATTGAAGGAAAAGGAGAAGAATTAGAATCCAGAATATTCCACTAATTTTAGTAAAATTGGGGAGAATTTAAAAAAATTCAGCGAAAGTTAAAAACAAATTAAGAGAATTCTAAAGATTTCAAATTTTTTAAAAAGAATTTAGGATAACTTAATTAGAATTCAGGGTGGATTTCAAATGCATTCAAATGATTGGAAAAAAATCAAAAATATTCCACTGATTCCAGTAAGATTGTAGTGAATTTAGAAGAATTCAATAGATTTTGATAAAATTCATAAGAATTTGTAAGACAATAACTGAAAAAATTTTTGAAATAAAAAAAATTCGATAAAATTCAGTAAAATGGGAGTGAGATAAAATGCCTAAGATTTAAACGTGAGCTTAAAAGACTATGCAGGGTGAATTATAAAAATAAAATAAAATAAAGTTTTAAAAATCCATTTAATTGACTGAATTTGGAAGAATTCAAGCGAATTCAAAAGAATTCAGCGAAGGTTGACAAATAAAAAGAATTCGAAAGATTTCAAACAAAATTTCAAGAATTTGAATAAGATTGGAGTGGATTTGGAAGAATTTAAGGGAATTGAAGGGAATTTAATTTTTTTTTAATTTGAATTTGAGAGAATAAAAAAAAATTCAAGGTGAATTAAAAAAAATCAAGTAAATTGAGAATAATTCATAAGTATAAAAAAATGCATAAATGTTTAAAAAGTGGAAGGAATTAATTAAATTTGGAATGAATTGAGAAAAATTCAAGGGAATTTAACAGAATTTGATGAAATGTCCAAGAATTTAAGGCAAGTTTAAAATGCTTGACGGTGAATTAAAAAAAAAAAAAAAAATAATACTTTTCACTACAATTCAGTAAATTTAGAAGAATTTAATTTAATTAAAAAATGCAGAGTAAATTTAAAAAATCAAGAGAATTGCAAAGAATTCAAAAGAATAAAAAAGAACTCAGGATGAATTGAAAAAAATTCAAAATTTTCCATTAATCTTACTGAAATTAGAGGGGATTTAGAATTATTCAAAGGAATTCAAGAGACCTGACAAACATTCAAAGTGAATATAAAAAAATTCATTAAATGATTAAATTTGAAACAAATTCAGAAAAATGCAAGGGAATTGAAATGAATATAATGAAATGCCTAAGAATTTGAGTTGAGTTTCAAATAATTCAGGGTGAATTAAAAAAATGCAGAGGAAATTGAAAAAAATCATGAGAATTCCAAAGAATTGAAAAAAATTTCAAAAAATTAAGAATACATTAATAAGAATTCAGGATGAATTCCAAATGAATTCAAAGAAATCCAAAGGAATGGAAAAAAATCCAAAATTTTCCATTGATCTCAGTAAAATTGGAGTGAATTTCGAAGAATTTCAGAGAATTTAAGAAACTTTAATAAAATTCATAAGAATATGAAAGAATATAAATTCAACAGAATTACATAAAATTCGAAAGAATTTATAGCAATTTACGGGAAGTAAGAATTAAATGTAATGTATGAACCTGATAAACATTTAAAGTGAATTTAAAAATAATTAAGTGAATTTAAAAATATTTAAGTGAATTCAAAACAATTAATAAATATTTCAAAAAATTCAGTGAATTCATTAAATTTTTAATGAATTCAGAAAAATTCAAGGGAATTCAAAAGAATTTGATGAAGTGTCCAAGAATTCAAGGTGAGTTCAAAAGACTTCAGAGTGAATTAAAAAAAATCCATTGAATTGAGTAGAATTGAGTGAATTTAGACAAATTTAAAAGAATTAGGAAACATTCATGGTAAATTAAAAAAATTCAAGAGCACTCTAGGGAATTAGAAAGAATTCAGGATAAATTGATATGACTTCAAGGTGAATTCCAAATGAATTGAAAACAATCCAAAATATTCCATTGTTCTCAGTAAAATTGGAGAAAACTTAGAAGAAGTTAAGAAAATGCAAGAGAATTTGCTTAAATTGCTAAGAATTTAAAAGAATATAACTGAAAACAATTTTTAAATTAAAAAATTTCCATCGGATTGAGTAAAATGGGAGTAAACATAATTCAGGGCGAATTCAACAGAAATAAAGTGAATTGAAAGCAATTCGTAAATATTTTAAAATTTCATTGAATTCATTAAATCTGGAATAAAATAAGAAAAATTCAAGGGAATTCAAAAGAATTTTATGAAATGCCTAATAATTCAAGGCGAATTCAAAATATTCCAGGGTGAATTGAAAAAAAACTACAAAAATCCATTGAATTGAGTAGAATTGAGTGAATTTAGAGAAACTTGAGGAAAATAAGAATTCGATGTAATTGATAAGCCTGATAAACATTCAAAGTGAATTGAAAACAATTCATAAATATTAAAAAAATTAACTAAATCCTTATATTTGGAATGCATTGAGAAAAGATCAAAGAGATTCAAAAATTGTTTATAAAAAGCCTAAGAATTGTAGGGGAATTTCAAAGACTTCAGGGTAAATAAAAACAAACTTGAAAAAAAAACACTGAATTGAGTAGAATTTAGAAGAATTCAAAACAATTACCAGAAACTCATCGTAAATTAAAAAAATTCAAGGGCATTCTGAAGAATTCAAAAGAATTCAGGATAAATTAATAAGACCTCAGAATAAATTCCAAATAAAAATTTAAAAAAATTCAAAATATTTCATTGATCTCAGTAAAATTGTAGTGAAGTTGAAAAAATTTAAGGGAATTCAAGAGAATTTGCTTAAATTTATAAGAATTTGAAAGAACATAACTGAGCAAACTTAAAAAATCAAAAACTTTCCATCAAATTGAGTAAAATGGGAGCGAACAGAATTCAGGGCGAATTCGTCAGAATTTAAACAAATTGAACAAAAAAAAAAAAAACAACGAATTAAATCAATTTTGAGAAACTTAAGGAAAATAAGAAGAATTCTATGTAATTCATAAACCTGATGAAGATTCAAAGTGAATTAAAAAAATGCATGTGAACTGAAAACAATTCATAAATATTTTAGAAATTAATTAAATTCATTAAATTTGGAATGCATTGAGAAAAATTCAAGGATATTAAGAAAAATTAATAAAAAGTCTAAGAATTCAAGGTGAGTTTAAAAGACTTCAGGGCGAAAAAAAAATTCTTAAGTGAATTTAGAAGAATTCAGAAAAATTAACAAACATTCATGGTAAATTAAAAAACTTCAAGAGCATTCCAAAGAATTTAAAAGAATTGAGAATAAATTAATAAGACTTCAATGTGAAATTTCGAATGAATTAAAAAAAATGTTCAAACCCCAAAAGATTCCATTCATCTCAGAAAAATTGGAACAAAGTTCAAATTTAAGGAAATTCCAGAGAATTTTCGGACATTTATATGGATTTGGTAGAAGATAATCCATTGAACTGAGTAAAATTGAGTGAATTAGAATTAGTGAATTTAGAAGAATATAATTTTTTTTTTAATTCAAGAGCATTACATAGAATTCAAAAGAATTCAGTATAAATTAATAAGATTTGATAATGAATTTAAAATTAATTAAAATTAATTGAAAACAAAATTTAAAAATCCTAAATATTACATTGATTTCAGTAAAATTGGAGTAAACTTAGAAGAATTCAAGAGAATTTGCTGAAATTCATCAGAATTTGACAGAACATAACTGGAAAAAAGAATGTAATCAAAAAATTTCCATTGAATTTAATAAAATGGCAATAAACATATTTCAGGGCGAATTTGAGAGAAATTTAAAGAAGACAAGAATTCGATTTAATTCATATCAATTCCTAAGAATTCCAGTTGATTTTCAAAGACTTCAGGGTGAATTTAAAAACAAAAAAAGTTTAAAAATTCATTGAATTGAGTAGGATAAACTATAACAATTCAGAGTGAATTCCAAATGAATAGAAATGAATGAAAAATTCAAAATATTCCACTGATCTCAGTAAAGTGAAGAGTGAATTTAAGAATATTCAATGGAATTCAAGAGAATTCGATTATGCTCACACAAAATCAAGATAAATAAAAAATACTTCAAGCGAATAGAAAAAGAAAATTAATCCAAAAAATTGTCATTCAATTCAGATAAGTGGGAATGAATATAATTAGTGAATACGAATCTGATAAAATCCATAAGAATTCAGGGTGGATTAAAAAAACTACAGGGCGAATTAAAAAAAATTAAGAATCTAAAAAAGATATATTAAATTTCAAAGAATTCAGGGTAAGTTAAAAAAAATCCAAGGAATTAAAAAAAATTCAATAAAATTCAGAAATCCCACTAATTTTATACCTTCTGAAGGGCAAGTCTAGGTCGAAAGCAGTGCATATTTCTTGGAGAAGAGTTAAATAAAATCCACTAGCTGCTTCGAGACACCAACTAAGCATCGCCTGGGACTCTCCTCGTTTAGGATTTTTTCGATCTTTTGCCTGGGACTGGAGCATTGCTATGTAATTCTTAAATCCAAGATTCCAAAGTTCTTGCTCCACCTTGCGATCGAGAGCATATTCGAGGTCCAGGATGAGAACTTGCTGGTAAATCTTTTGCAGCTGCTGCTGGCAGAGCCATGCGTCATTGTCGTTTAGAAGATCTTTACATCGTTGTACCTTATCTTTTAGTGGTTCAGCTTTCCTAAATAATCAACGATAATTGACAATCAATAATAATTTCGAATTTGAATTATGGATTATACAATTATGAATATTTACAGGGCCCAGAACTGCTCAAGCTTCAAAAAATAATAACCCAGGGTGTCTACTCAAATCCTGGAAAAAAATTCCCTGACAATTCCAGGTTTTTTCCAGGTATCCCAAGTTTTCTCCAGGTATCATTTTTCATAGCATGTAGCCATTCAAATATTTCGCATATTTTAAAACAATCGACTCGGATATGTATACAATTTTGCGAATTTATTGTAAATAATGTTTTTTTTCAGTTTCTAGGAATTCAATTAATATTACTATAATTTTATTTTATATTTTATTATATTAATATAATTAATGATTTCTTGAATTTTTCTCTTAAAGTCCATGAATTTGAATATTTTAACAAAAAAAGATCAGTTTTCAACAAAAATGAAAAAGTTAAATTTTCAGTAAAAAAATGAATTTTCCAGAAAAAAACAGACTTATTTAAAAAACAAATTTAATTTTCAACCAAGTAGTTTTATTTTCAAGCAAAAAGATAAATTTTCAACCAAGATGATGAATACTTAGCTGGAATACTTGAATTTTAAACCAAGAAAATGAGTTTTCTACCACAAAGGCGATTTTTCAACAAAATACATGAATTTCCAACTGAAATGATTAATCTTTTAACTGAAATACTTGATTTTTTAACCAAAAAGATGAAAAAACTATTTTTCACACAACATTGTTAAATTTTCAAACAAAGTGATGAATCTTCAACTGGAATAATTGAATTTTCAACCAAAAATATTAATTTTCTACCAAAAAGGCGATTTTTCAAAAAAATACATCAGTTCTCAATTAAACAGTTAAATTTTCAACTAAAAAAGATCAATTTTCAAACAAATAGCTGAATATTAAACTAAAAAAGATCACTTTTCAACAAAAAATGAAATAGTTAAATTTTCATTTAAAAGAAATTAATTTTCCACACAAAAAAAATTATTTTAAAAACAAATTAAATTTAACTTTCAACCAAGTACTTTTATTTTTAAGAAAAAAAGATAAATTTTCAACTAAAATGATGAATACTTAGCTGGAATACATGAATTGTAAACCAAGAAAATGAATTTTCTACGACAAAAACGATTTTTCAACAAAATACATGAATTTTCAACGAAAATGATCAATCTTTAACTGGAATAATTGATTTTTTAACCAAAAAGAAGAATTTTCAAGCAAGAAGATTAATTTTTACTAAATAAGACGAATTTTCAATAAAATACATGAATTTTCAATTGAAAAGATAAATTGTCAATCAGCAATTAATTTTCTATCCATAAGATTAATTTCTACTAAAAAAGTGAAAAATTTCTAAAAAATAATAAATAATAAAATAATAATAGAATGAAACAATAATAAAAATAGTAAAAAGATAATTTTTCAACTAAATATTGAATAGTAACATTTTCAATAGCAAAAATAATTTTGAACAAGAAAAAAACAAACAAATTTTCAACAAAATAGTTAAATTTGCAACAGGAATAGTTAAATTTTCAGTAAAAAAATTAATTTCCAGCCAAAGAAAAAACGAATTTTCAACAAAATAGCTCATTTTTCAACCAAGGAGATGAACTTTCAATTAAAATGATGAATCTTTAAAACAAAAAATTAATTTTTAACAAAAGGGTAACTCTCAACCAAGTATTTAAATCTTCTTTCGGAAAATATGAACACGGAACGAAAAATGTGGCAGCTGATACTTCAAACAGAAAAGATTACAATTTTCAATAAAAAATAATGGAATTCAACCAAAAAGATCGAATGTTCAACCAAATAAATGAATATAGTAATTCAATACTGTAATTTTTAAAAAGGTAGGCAACCTCTTAAAAAATTCCCTGACATTTCCAGGTTTTTCCAGGTTTTCCAGGTAGAGTAGACACCCTGTAACCATACTTCTTTCAAAAAAGTAACTGTAAAGTAGCAATGATGTGGCAAAAAAGTAATCAAAAAGAAGATTTTTCTGACCAAAAAAGATGAATTATTAACGAAAAATGCAATATTGATATGATAACCAAAAAAGATTTTAATTTAACATGAAAAACAGTAAAATTCATTAAAAAAAAGACGAATTTAAAATGAAATAGGTTATTTTCCGAACAAATTGTAGAATTTTTTAACCAAAAAGACGAATTTTTCAACAAAGTAAGTAAATTTCGAACCAAAAAGATTAATTTTTAAATAAAATTAGGTATTTTTGAACAAAAGGGTGATTTTCAATCAAAAAGATTCATTTTCTACTGAAAAATAGGGATTTTAATCTAAAATGACGGATTTACAAACAAAAAGTTTTAACAAAAATTGTTCTACTTTTAACCGAATTTCAGCCAAAGAAGATGCATTCTCATCGGAAAATATAATACGTAGTTCGATATTTGAAAAACAAAAATTAAAATTTAAAATAAAAAATTAGCAATTTTAGATAAATTGACATTTTTATCAGGATTCATAATAATTCAATTGATAGCCCTTTTTATACATTTTAAATAGAAACTAATTATTATTTTATTCTCATTCCCTAATTTTCTCGGCTCTAAAGTGAAAAAATTTACTGAAAAAATTTGAATTTTTACATTCTTCACAAGTTTTTTAATAATGCAATTAATGAATTAATTCATTTCGTTAATTAGGGGAATAATGTTACCAAAAGTAACATTTTCATAGAATAAGTTGCTTTTTAGTAACCACGGATCAAAAAAGTAACTAAATTACTAAAAAGTAACCCGTTCCGAGCCCTGAATATGTACTAAAAATTTAGAACAGACTTCACTACCCAAAATGCTCTCAAAACTGGGGAAATAGGTTGATTTTTTATAAAACTAAGGGAATATGTACATTCTTTTGAATACAACTAACGTAGATGCCATATTTCTAAGATTTTAAGTCGAAATATATTGTATTTTCAACGAAATATTGTAGTTTTCAACCAAGAAAGATAAATTTTCAACCAAATAGTTGAATTTTCAAGCAAAAGAGAAGAATTTTCAACAAAAAGGTTGAATTTTTAATCAAGCAGTTAAATTTTGAATCTACAAATACGATTTTTCAACCAGTTGTTCGAATTTTCAACAAAAGAGTTAAGTTTTCAAGCTAAAAACTCGAACTCTACAGAAAAAAATTTAACTTTTAAACCCGAAAAGATGAATTTTCAACAAAAAAGTAACTTTCAATCAGGAAAGATGAATTTTCAAACAAATAGTTGAATGTTTAACCAAGAAAAATTAATTTTTAACCAAACAGTTGCATTTGCAATCAAATAATAGAACGTTCAAGCAAAAGATACGAAAGTTTAATAGACAAAATTGAATTTTTTTTCCAAATACAGTTGAAATTTCTGCATGAAAATATGAATATTCAACAAAAAAAGTTTTTTTTTTTAACCAAACAGTTGAAATTTCAAACAAACAGTTGAATTTTCTACCATAATGTTGAAATTTCAAACCACAAAGACGAATTTTGAGCCCAAAATAATATTTTTCAACAAAAAAGTTTAGTTTCAACCAAATAGTTGAATTTTTAGCAAAACAGTTGAATCCTCAACCAAATCAGATTGATTTTCAAACCAAAAATGAGAATATTCAACAAAAAAGTTTATTTTCAACCCAATAGCTAAATTTTGAATCAAATAGTTGAGTCCTTAAACAAATCAGATCAATTTTCAACCCAAAAATATGAATTTTCAACAAAAAAGTTCGTTTTCAACCAAATAGATGAATTTTCTATAAAAATAGTTGAATTCTCAAACTGAAAAGAAGAATTTTCTACAAAAAAAGACGAATCTTAAACAAAATACTTACATTTTTTCCATACAGTTGAATTTTCCACTAAAAAATATCAATTCTCGACCAAAAATGGAATAAGTAAATTTTCGGTTAAAAAAAAAATTCAACAAAATTTTCAGTTCAGTAGTATCAACTTTCAACTAGATTGTTGAACTTTCAACCAATAAAAATGAAATCTCAACGAAAAATGTAATATTTGAATCTCCAACCAAAATAGATTTAAGTTTTAAATAAAAAAAAAGTTGAATTCAACCAAAAAGACGAATTCTTAACAAAATAGTTGCATTCTCAATCAAAACATGATTAATTTTAAACCAAGCAATTGCATTTTTAACCAAAAGAAGTAAATTTTCAAACCAAAAATACAAATTGGCAACTAAGAAATATTTTTCAATTAGGAAAAATAAAAAATTTCAACTAAATTGTGGAGTTTTCAAGCCGAAAAGGCGAATTTTTTACAAAACAATTGAAGTTCCAATAAAAAAGTTCATTTTCAACAAAATAATTAAATTTTCAACCAAAAGAGATAGAAATTCTGAACCAAAGATATAACAGTAGACTTTCAATTAAAAAGAATGCACTTTCAATTAAAAATACAATTCATTGAACTGTCTTCAGTTGAATTTTTGACTGAAAAAGATGACTTTTTAACAAAATACTTTGAATTTTCAACAAAATAATTAAATTTCCAATCAGATAGTCGAATTTTTAATCAAAAGAGATTATTCTGCACAAAAAATATAATAATAGACTTTTCGATGAAAAAGAATATACTTTCAACCAAAAAAGATTAATTTTCGACCCAAAGAACCAATTTTCTATTCAAAAAGACGAATTTTCAACCAATTTAATAAACTTTCAATCAAATAGTAAAATGTTTGATACAATCCTGAACCAAAAATATAATAGTAGACTTATCATTAGGAAAGAAATTACTTTAAACCACAAAAGATTACTTTTCTATCAAAAAATTAATTTTCGATCCAAAAGAACCAAATTTCTATCCACAAAGTTCAATTTAAAAAAATTAAATTTTCCACCAAATAGTAGAATTTTTAATCAAAAGATATGAATTCTGGGCCCAAAATGTTATAGTAAGACTTTTCGAAGAAAAACAAAAAGTACTTTCAACCAAAAAGAAGACTTTTTAACAACAATAAAATGACTTTTTAACAAAAGAATGGAATTCTCAACAAAATCATTAAATTTTCAACCAAATAGTGAAATTTTCAGCCAAATAGAATGTTTAATGACAAGATATAATTCTAAACCAATGATATAATAGTAGATTTTTCAATTAAAAAGAATTAACTTCTAACCATAAAAAATGAATATTTAACCAAAAACAGATTACTTTTCTACCAAGAAATTAATTTTCGATCCAAAAGTACCAATTTTCTACCCAGAAAGTTCCATTAAAAAAAAAATGTCCATCAAAGAGTGGAATTTTTAACCAAATAGTAAAATTTTTAATCAAAAGAGATGAATTCTGGGCCCAAAATATAATAGTAAGACTTTCCAACAAAAAAACTTACTTTAAACCAAATATATGACTTTTTAACAACAATAAAATTACTTTTTGACAAAAGAGTTGAATTGTCAACAAAATCATTAAATTTTCAACCAAATAGTGGAATTTTCAACCAAATAGTAAAATTAGTAATCAAAAGATATAATTCGGAACCAATAATAAAATAGTAGACTTTTCAATTAAAAATAATTAACATTCAACCACAAAAGATTACTTTTCTAACAAAAAATTGACTTTCGATCCAAAACAAACAATTTTCTACCCAAAAAGTTCCATTAAAAAAAAGATAATAAAATTTTCCACCAAATATTGGAATCTTCAAGCAAATAGTAGAATTTTTAACCAAAAGAGATAATTCTAAACCAAAGATATAAGAGTAGACTTTTCAATTAAAAAGATTACTTTTCTACCAAGAAATTAATTTTTGATCCAAAAGAACCAAATTTCTACCCAAAAAGTTCCATTAAAAAAAAATTAAATTTTCCATAAAACAGTGGAATTCTGGGCCCAAAATATAATAGTAACACTTTTCATTAACAAAATTTACTTTCAACCAAAAAGACGACTTCTTAACAACAATAAAATTACTTTTTATTAAAAGGATTGAATTTTCAATAAAATAATTGAATTTTAAAACAAATAGGGGAATTTTCAACCAAATAGTCGAATTTTTAACCAAAAGATATAATTCGGAACCAAAAATATAATAGTAGACTTTTCAATTTAAAATAATTAACTTTCAACCATAAAAGATGAATACTTATCCAAAAAAGATTACTTTTGTACCAAAAAATTAATTTTACATCCAAAAGAACAAATTTTCTATCCAAAAAGTAACAGTTTATGAAAAATAATAAAATTTTCCACCTATAGTGGAATTTTCAACCAAATAGTAGAATTTATAATCAAAAGCGATCAATTCTGGGCCCAAAATATAATAGCAAGATTTTTCAACAAAAAAATTTATTTCAACCAAGAAGACGACGTTTTAACAATAAAATTACTTTTTAATAAAAGAATTTAATTTTAAAACAAATATTGGAATTTTCAAGCAAATAGTAGAAATTTTAACCAAAAGAGATAATTCGGAACCAAAAATATAATAGTAGACTTTTCAATTGAAACGAATTAACTTTCAACCATAAAAGATGAATATTTAACCAAAAAAGATTACTTTTCTACTACAAAATTAATTTTACATCCAAAAGAATCCATTTTTCACCAAATAGTGGAGTTTTCAACCAAATAGTCGAATTTTTAATCAAGAGATCAATTCTGGGCCCAAATTATAATAGTAAGACTTTTCAAAAAATTTACTTTCAACCAATAAGACGACTTTTTAACAACAATAAAATTACTGTTCAATAAAAGAATTGAATTTTCAATAAAATAATTGAATTTTGAAACAAATAGTGGAATTTTCAA
>CAKNXH010057865.1:8473-38046 GCA_932178445.1 Andricus quercusramuli
ATAAATTACCATAACTTCCCTACTCTTTGATAAAATGCATTATTATTGTGGGTCAATCGATTCGTTTTGAACCAAGGAATCTTTTATATTCTTGCATCAACTCTGAATTATGCTAAAGAAAAAAGTTTTACTATAAAAAACCGATTTTCAAAATATATAAATTACCATAACTTCCCTACTCTTCAATAAAATGTATTAATATTATAGGTCAATCGATTCGTCCCGAACCAAGGCATCTTTTATATCCTTGCGTCAACTTTGAATTATGCGAATGAAAAAAGTTTTGCTATGAAAAACCGATTTTTAAAATATTATTGAGTGCTAGAAAAAAATGCATTAAATATTTTTTGAAATCCTTCGGTTAGTTTCAAGATATTAGTGAGGAAAATAAGCTCTCCAAATTTCATCAATTTATCTGCAACCGTTTTCTAGTTATCGTGTTCACAAAAAAGCGTGACATCCACACATCCACACATCCACACATCCACACATCCATACATCCACACATCCACACATCCACACACACACACATCCGGACAATTGCTTAGAACATTGTATTAGACATTTTTAAATTAGGGAGGTTTCAATTAAATGAATTTAAAAAATTTGAAAAATGTCACCATTACAAAGCTTCCTCTATGAGGAAGCAAAATTACGGTGTTTGAAGGAAAGGGTGAGAAAACAATGTGCAGAATTCTCCTAAATGATTAGAAAATTAAACAAGTTGATAAAGTTGATAAGTACGTGTACCTTTGACAGCCTATTCTCTTCTGACGGAAAGATAGATGGGAAATTAGGTAGGCGTATAAAAGAGGGTAAGAAGGTTATCCGTAGAGCAGGGCTCATTATCGGAAGTAAAAAATGTGAAGTAAAGCTAATAGGGCAGTACCTAATTCCATATGTATATGTATACCGACTATGCTGTGTGGTCGCGGGACCTGGACCTATCAAGGGAAGGATAGGAGTAAAATCAACGCGATTACCATGAAATTCTTGCGCGTGATATGCGGAAAAACACTGATGGACAAAGTGAGTAATGAAATACTCCTTGAAGAATGTGGTGTAGAGGAGATACTAGTTGACATATGTAAAAGAAACTCTTTGAGGTAGTTTGGACTTGTTGGGAGAATGAAATATGAACTACTCACGAAACAAGTGTATCAAGGTAAAGTAAATGGCAGGGTGTCCAGAGGCAGACCGCGGAAAGATTGGTTAGAATGTGTGAATAAGACTGTCATTCGAAAAGACAGAAAAATCCATAGAAACTTAAGAGCTTGCATGAGAAACTGCATGGACGTGAAGGAAATGAGAGAGGTGTGCCATGACAGGAAATTGTGGCGACAAATAGTTTTTAAGAAATGCATGAAGAAGCGTTTCAGAAAAAAAAAAAATGACGCCTGAAGCAAAAGACCTTGGATGCTAATGGGCCCGAGTGGGGAGCTTCACATGATGACTTTATGAGTCTCTTCACTTGGGGTGATCGCCAGAGAAATTGATCAGCAATCTGGGTCGGAGCAGTGTTGTGGAACGAACGTGTTATTTGAATAAACAACACGGGAATTCAAGATCAATCTAAAAATCTATACCCCCTTCCCTACATTTTTCGCTTAATTACTCGAGAGAGGGGGAGGGTGAGAGATAGGTGTTTTTGTAAGAAAAACAAGTTTCTACGGCATGAACCCCCCTGATGCGATATTCGTGTTTTTTATAAATATACATCATAATATACTGCGCTGTTGAAATGTATGTAAAAGTTTTTCGAATAAAACGTTCAATATGTCAAATTAATGCGAAACATTCATTTATTTCCGTTTCTATATATTATCGCAGATTCACATTAAGGTTTTAAAAATTTCCAACAATATGTTTTGTATCAAACTGCGTTATTTTCATTAAGGTTTGTCTCATTTTCCATACTAATATATACGCAATCATAGTCCTAAAAAAATTTTTCAATACATATAAGCCATGAAAAAGGTTCTCCTCTTCATATTTGTTCAGAATATTCTTATATATTTGCGTTTTTCTAATATATTTTAAATTCATATTATATTTACTGAGAAGCTAGCCCAACGCACTCGTCTTGTGTTTGGAAAGATAATTTTTATCATTGTTACGGAACGATTTTGGATCATTTAGGTATAACAAGTGTTTAATAACAACCTTGACATTGTAGTGACGCAACAGTTATATCACTCTGTGATATATACTAGTCACATTAAAGAATTCCAGAACTGTTACGTATCCTTACAGTAACAGCGTTACAGAAAAGTGTGAACCTTAATCCTTATGTTCAATCGTGTAGCAAGTGTGACATTCTAGTGACGTAGTAATACTATCACTCTGTGATATAACAGTTACATTGCAGAATTCCAGAACTGTTACGTATCGTGACAGTAGTAGCTTTACAGAACAGTGTGCCACTTATGTTCCATTTATGTAACACGTGTGACATTCTAGTAACGTAACAGTTCTATTACTCTGTAGTATATCAGTTACATTACAGGATTCCGCAGAAATGTTACGTACCCTCTCAGAAAAAAAGACGATTTTGTCAAAGAAATGTTCATGATCAATCAATAGTACCACGCATACAGTTTTGATGATCAAATAAAACAGACATTTTTTATCCAAATACCCCAAATGTTTGAAAAATATAAAATACTGGTTGATTTTTATTATATTTCACACTGAAGGGGGTTTTGGTTTTCTAATGACAAATTTCATATCAAAATTAAAAAACTTGACATTTTTTAACCAAATGGCCCAAAGTTTTGGAAAATTAAAAGACTGATTTCCATGGAACTCATAACTACGGATTCTTTCGGGTTTCTGATCATAAATTCAAGATACAATTTTTAAATTTTAAATTTCATATCCAAATGGGCCAAATTTTAGGAAAACTCAATAAATTAGGTTATCGAAGCTTTTGAGACTTGAATTTTCAAGCCAGCTCGAACTCGACTCGACTTATAAAAATGCCGTCTCGACTCAACTCGAAATTTCGAGCTTTTTGCACACCCCTTCAAATTAATTGAGTCAATCATTTTTGAATTTATTTTTTTATTTTATGGTATTATGTTTTTAATGTTTAAACTGCTTACTTTACGTATTACCACAGTTCAGAGTATTGCGTTTTATGATAAGGAATATTATGAATTTCTGGTAAGTCGATGAAAAAATGAATTGAAAAATGCCACTCCATCTACATATGATACCTAGAAGGTAAAACATGAATGATTAATATTCCTTTCTAGGTGATTATAAGTGCATTAATCTATCTCTAAAAAATGTATTAAGTAATCTGTGTCAATAGACTCTTTACTATTTTTTTCATATATCCTTAACAACAGTTACTCGAAAAAAGTTACAAAAAACATTAGAAAAAGTATGACCACCTAGCAAAAAATTCCTGCTTCTTTTGTACCAGATTTTATGAGAACCAATCGCACCGTTCGACACGCCGAAGGATTTTAGTAATTAGAAAGGTGAGAGCCGCTTCTATTGTATTTCAGGCCTTTAGGAAGAAAGAGGACCATAAAACGTTCAAGAGTCGAAACTAAGAAGGAGTTTCAACCATAAAAGAATATTTTTAATTATCATCTGCTTGAATCCATTCTTACATATCATTTTTAACTCAGTAATGTTAATCTTCGTTGGATTCATTCATTTATTCATTCATTCATTCATTCATTCATTTGAAGCTCCTACATCTCTGCTCGCTTCTCGGGTGTTATTCTCTCGCGACTCTTTCTGTCATTTTAACATTTTATCAGTATACGACAATTTTACATCTCATGAAGATTTCTTCCTACTTACATGCCATTCTATGGAAATTCTACATATGCATCATGGATATACATATATCCATGTTGGACATGACAACCATTTTAACCTTACTTTAGGATCATTTAAAGTCAGATAAAATAATGCGAGAAAAGATGATAAATTGACAACTAACATTTTTTCAGTAATAATGAAAGACAAGCTTAATTGTCCATTAAATAAAGCTATATGAAGAAAAAACCTCAATTTGCGTTTATTTAAAAAATTCCAAACCGTGGGAAGGATTTAATTTTTCAATTGATTTCTATAGTTTATTTTTATTTTTATGGAAAGTCACACGTAATGAATATTTGTAATAATATTTTTACTTGTAGAAAAAATTTAAATTAGACTTAAAAACGTTCGAGTTCGTACCTATAATTTGAAACTAAAACCTTCATACTCGTAAATGAATAATTTCAATATTGGAGGATTGAAATTCAAAATTTCTGATTTAGCAATTATTTAAAAATGATGTAAGTTCTTTAAACATAAAAACCTTAGAGCTTGAGATTACACATACTTAACTGTTTGAAATTTCCAAATATTTAATTGGATAATTTCAAAAATGAACATTAAAATTGCACGATATTGAATCTGGAATGTTAGAAAATGTTTCCAAATTGTTATCGTTTGAAAATTAAATAAAAAATAATTTGTTCATGGAGAAAATCAAAAATACAAGGTGAAAACGTTTAGGTTTAGGGAAACTTTAACCACTCTCTAAATCCAAATTAGTAGAAATTTTACTAATTCAATTGGTAGCATTGTATCTGACTGTTAAATTAGTAATTTTATCACTTTCTACTAAATGAAATGGTAAGATTCATGTTACTAAATGAATTAGTAAGGGTATTCTACTAATCTGCTTAGTAGTAGCAACTTACTTATTCAATGAGTAGCAGTGAATTGCTAAGGAAACATAATTTAATAATTTTTAAAATACATTTTGCTGTCTTTTGAGTTTTAATTAAGAAAGGTTCATGTTTTGTCAATACACCATATATGTTTTCAATACAGCCAGAATGTGAACTCGTGAAATTAGGTAGGATGACAATAGCTATTTTTTGTTCCCAAATTTGTCCGAAGTTTGTGAATAAGCGGATGGCAAAGAGTGGGTTATAACTGCAATTAATTGCAGGATAAATCATTTATCTTAGCTTCTCTAAAATGGGTAAGTTTTTGTTTTATAGTAGTAATTAGGTAAATAGTTTAAAGGGAACTGGGAAAGTGTCGTTGAAAAAAGTTAGGTTAACTAAAACTTATTTTCAGACAAGTTAGAAGACCTTCGAGGAATACTGTGTGCAGCAATTGGTTAAATTCATAAAAACCACTTAGATTTAGACACTGTGGTGAAAGTGGAAGGTACGAAAAGCAGATATTCGCTTATTCATATATTTTTTTCTGAAATTTGCAAGTAAGTCAAAAGGCTAACCTTCAAAAATGCACTGGAGTTGTCCAAATGTCCGAATGTAAATCATTATTACATATTCCATTGACATGAGTGATATGACTGCTTGTCGTCTTTGTACAATGAGTTTTTTCGAAGTCAAAACGGCTTTTGAATTTTTCATAATAAAGAGCAAATTAATCAAGTATGTCTCTAGCCTCGGAGAATTCAGTCGGAAAATTCTAACTTTCTAAGTGCTGCCTTAAAAATGTTGCTTCAAGCAGGGTAAAAGTTGAATAATAGTCTTATTCAAAACAATTTTGTTATTCGTACCAACAAGTGAATGTAAAATTATTTTTTTTGATAAAGTTTCTGGTATCTATCGAAAATTGAAAATTATGTTCTTTTTGTAAATAGTTAGTATTTTCCAGTCAAAATGATTTTTTAAAACATAATATTAATAGCAGACTATGTTACATGAAAGTCGACGTACCGTATAGTAATTAACTAATAGTTTGATAAAGGTTTTATTTTTTATCTCTAACTTGCAGAAAACTCACTCAACACGAATTAGAAGATATGCAGATGGTTGAAATTAAAAAAAAATAATTTACAACTTCTAAGTCGAATGTATGGGTTAAAATTTTCATTTAATTGTTGTTACAAATGAAGAGGTTGTTTTAAAGCACATTTTAAAGTATTTTTTCATTTTCTAAACTTACACTTTTGAGGCAGCCCTTATAATCACCAGATCTAGTTTTACTAAGGCACAAAAATGATTATTTAACCTAAATTTTAAAGAGAATCTAACACTCTTTTGTCTTCAAAAAAGCCTTTTTTGAACCACCTTACTGTTAAACTGCGGATACGTTAAAATGAACGTATCTAGACACTTCAAAGCGTGAAAATTTTAATTGAGTTTATTAAATTTTTTCAATGAAAATTTAGCTATTATACTTTTGTTTGAAAATTTATCGTTTTTAGTTTAAAATTCGAATATTAATCTTCTTCATGGAGAATTCAACAGCTTGTTTGCAATTTTTTCTCTCCCTTGACTGAAAAATCTTTTTAGGTTGAAAATTGAACTCATGTTTAAAGTAGTTTCTTTTGTCGAATTCAACTGTTTCTGATTAAAAATTAATTTTTTTTTCATGTCAACTACTAAATTTTTCGTTCAGAATTCATCTTTTTTGAATTACAAATTTAATTACTGAGTTGAAAGCTGAACTTTTTGGTTTAAAATTGATTTTTTTTCTTCTCAAGATTCATTATTTTAATTCAAAATCTATCTCTTTGGTTGAAAAGTTAGCTATTTTCTTGAAAATTTGTTTTTACTCTAACAGAAAATTGATTCGTTGCGAAACTGAAAATGTCATTATTCCAGTCGAATATTCTAACATTTTATTTGAAAATTCATCTCTTTAGTCTAACATAATATAAAATTAAAAATGGAACCATTCAATTTTAGGTTGAAAAATTATCATTTTTAGTTGAAAATTCAACTATTCAAACAGTTTTTTTCTTCTAGAAAATTAATTTATGTTCAGATTTAACTATTCTATTTTAGGTCGAAAGCTGATCTTTTTCAGTTCAAAATTCAACTGTCAACTATCAAATAAAAATTTGTTTGAAGTATTATTCAAATTCATAGCTTTTTAAAGACAAATTCAAGAAATGATTGATTATGTTTTTAGTATTATTTGATTATTTAATTATTTAATGGTGCCAATATATTTGAGAATATCTTGTAATATGATTTGTTGAAGATTTGTAAATTGAAAATATTAATTAAATCCCCAGAAACTGAAAAACAAATTTATAATAAGCTCGCGAAACTGTGGACTTATTCTGAGTCGATTTATAAAAAAAGAGAAATATTTGAATCGCTCCGTACTATAAAAAGTTATACAAAAAAAAACTTGAGATATCTGGATAGAGCTTGAAATTGTCAGGGAATGTTTTTTCAGGTATGATTTCTTCATTTAGCTATACTGTAATACTAATTAAACATGATATACTCATTAAAAGTATGTAATAAAAATTTCGTATTCTAGGATGCTAGTAACTTGTTGTTTAATCGGACCTAATCCGACTTTAATAATTTATTAATATATTTCAATAATATTCTCTTCGTTGAAAAAACAGTTTTAAAATTTACTTGAGACTACCCTTTGAAATAGTAACCAACAATACATTTACCAATTCATTCAGTAGTATCATTACCAATTCGTTTAGTAGATATAGTTACTAATTCATTTAGTCAGTTATTCTTACTCATTGAATTAGTAGATTCTTACTAATTACCAGTAAACGAATCGGCGCTATTTGAATTAGTAGAAAACTACTACCAATTAGTAGTTTTCTACTAATTCAGATTTAGAGAGCATGATACATGTGAGAAATAAGAACATTCTAATGCAAATTTTCTGGTACATTTATCCATAAATGTAGAATAATCGTTTTCATGAGTTTCCCATACTGAGGATAAACTTACTTAAGTATATTCGCGATTATAGTTTATTTTCTCATACCTGGCAATGGTAAAGTTAATCAAAACGACAATGTCACTAACATCAGTTTTTCTTCAGTATGGCAGGAGCACTGAGAAAAATGATTCCTGATGAATCGTCAACTAAGTTTACTTAGGTACTTGGAGAATGTATAGGTAATCCAACTGCTTTCTTATTTGTGGGTAACTAAATTATTGTGAGGTTGACTTCTTAAACCATTGAGTTAACTAAGAAAAATACACTGGGGCCTTACGAAACTAATATGAGTAGATGAAATAACTATAACAACTTAAAATAACTTTCAACCACTATTCTCAGTTACGTTAACTAAGCAACTAATTATTTCAACTAAATTCTTAGTTAATCTGAGACAAGTAATCAAAATGAATACAGTTATTCCAACTATTCATCTTAGTTTCCTATAAAGCCCTAATGTATTTTTCCTAGTTAACTCAAACCTAACTAAAATTGACTTACCTACAAATAAGAAAGCAGTTGGATTAACTATTCTCTCCAATAGTTGAGGATTTACCAGGAATTTTTGTGCAGTGAGATTAGTAACCTAATTTTGCGTTTGGTATAAGAGTGAGACAAAGAGTGCCACGAAATCGTAATATTTTTTTCATCATAACTCAATCGAAAATTCGACTTTCGACGCCTGTGGAGCGGGTCGAAAATCGAATTTTCAACCCAAGGGAAGAAAGTGACAGATAAATGCAAATGGCGGCGCCATTTGCGGCGCAGAAGCCGCAGGGACTCCACGTGTGCGACAGAGAGAAACGCGAAACTGAGCCACTCTCATACACGGAAAAAATGTATCCGTAAAAAAGTCACGAACTAGTAGCTACACTGTTAAAAATGTTTGGAATTTTCCAACACTTCTACAATACAAGCGTTAGCCAAATTGCAAACACGGTATTGGAATGCCGAAATTGCAATATATGTATTGTAGCGTTTATAAGTCGAAAATTGTGCGCATGCGCCTCATCCGACACATGTATCGCTGCATGATCCGTTGCATTTGAAAACTACAACATTATGTATTGTAGCGTTACCAAACATTTCGGAAATAAACTTCCAATACATTTAGTGGAAGTTTCATGCGGGAATTTTTAACAGTGTAGGTCTCGGATATGAGAAACATTCATCGAATATTGATGTATTTTCGTAAATAATCTGAGAACTTTGAGAAAGAATTGACGAAATCGATGTGGAAATTCTAAAACGGCTCATCATTTTTTTTACGTGAATTATTACAAAAATATTACGAGTGATTGCGAAAAGATTCCCAGAGCACTCACGAGCCTGCCCGACAAATCTGGGAACTGGAAAGTAGGTTCGCCTGCACGTGGCCTGCACACACGTTCGAACAAACGCGCGGTGCGTATGTGCGCTCGTATGTGTGCTTCGAGCTCGTCGGATGAGTGGCTAGAAGTTTTATAATACCTATTTTGTTTGGCTTCGATGGCTGCGCGTGTTTACACACTTCTGGTTCATGTTTAGGAACTAAAGTTTGAAATTAATTCGTACATTTCTTATAAAAATAAGGATGTAATGTTCCATTTTTTTATCTCGTATCCGATGCCTACCTATAAGTTCGTGACTTTTCCACGGATACATTTTTTCCGTGTATTTAAGGGGATTTATCAGCTTTATAAAACGGTATTCCAGTTTTCGGCTGCATGGTTGAATATTTTGGTCTGATATTTTGTATACCTCATCTGAATATTGGTCTGTTTTGCCGGCTAGTTTCGGTTTCTTGAAAAAATGTTTATATTTGACGTTATAAATACAAAAAGAACAATGGAAGAATAATGCAGTGATGTCCAGTGCTAGCAAAGTGTGTATTTTCGAGGCCTGGGCAATCGACCCCCGTCAAATTTACCAGGCAGACTCCCCGGAACGCGTGGAGTTACCCCAAAGAAATCACCCTTTCATTTTTATAAGATGCAGGCCAGTTAAAAAAACTGAAATTATGAAAGCATCCCGTGATTCAATTTTAATTAGCATAAATAGTTTATTCATATAATTTCAAGAAAGTGAAAAAAAAAGATTCATGAAAATCGGTTAATATTTGCAGTAATAATAAAAATGTTGAAGTGCACACGATAGTATGCCAAGATACACCGCACTATGGAAGTAAACGCATTTTTTCCGTTCAAAAGGTCTACAGTCTTCAATTTTGTCCCAATCCGCAATTTTTTCTTAAATTGAAGAGCGCTTAATTTCCAAGAGCACCTTAGTCAGAGATTTTGCATTTTCATTTGTTTATTTATTATATGTTTACTCGAAGTATGAGAAAATCGGGATTTTTCACAAAATCATTATTTTCTCTTTAATACCGGTTTGCATACAATGGAAAGCATCTTAAATCGACGCAAGAGTACTTCCAGAATGCAAATAATTTGATTATTGTCTGTGTAATTGTTATAAACAAATGACATTAACAAACAGCCAAATAGTGTAATTTTTGTTGGAAACATTTTTTTTATGCTTTAAATTTTAGTGAGAGTGACTGTTAGTCACAATTTTTATGAAAAATCAACAATTGTAATTGCTGTAAACAATTTTTTGCAAAAACTTGAAATTTGTGGTTTTTTCTATTTCGGTTCTTCCTTTATTATTTAAAATTATTCAGATATACGGAAAAGTATTATGTGTGTTCACATACAACAGTCGTTGATTTTGTGAACAAATGAAATAAGTAGATATAAAATTTTGTCCTGGAAAATAATTTTTTTGCACTGAAACTGCTTCGAATGTTTGTGAGAGAGATTAACAGTAACTGTTTCTATGTAGAATTGACAATAAACATTTATTATTTATTGTTATTACTTCATTTAAAATATTACGAAAGTTGTGTGTATTAAAAAATATTGTAATTTTTATTCTTCTCTGAAAATACTTTACATTATTGCTCTAGTGATCGTCAGTAACAATTTCCATGAAACACTAACATTAATTCGTTGATTTTTGATTTCGCATTCTACTACATAATCTGAAATGAGCGATTTTATCAAATTCGGGCTCCTCCTCGGGCTCCTCTGAATCATTTAAAATAATTCAGATATTCTGGTAAATGGTACACATGTCATTCTATTTGTTCATTTTATAAGCAATGGGAATGGAGAAATGAAAAATTTTGGCATTTTCAATAAAAAAAAAAATATTTTCCAGAATAAAGTTTCATATTCACTCATTTCATTTGTTTTAAAGTCAAAACAACTGTTGCATTTGAACACACATAATCAAACATATATCACTTCTCCGAATATCTACATAATTTCAGATAATAAAGGAAGAACCGAAATAGAAAAAACCACAAATTCCAAATGTTTGCAAAAAATTGTTTACAACAATTACAATTGTTGATGTTTCATAAAAATTGTAACTGACAGTCACTCTTACTATAATTCAAAGCATATTCATCCAAAAACAAATTTTTTTTCAAGTACACTATTTGGCTGTTTGGAATGGAAGCTTCTAATGTGTCCCCTAAGGGTTTACATTGTTCTTGTATCTCTTCCCTATTCCTTCACACACCCCCCACACACTTACTTGGTGGTGGGAGGGGGACCTACAGTTTAAGGTGGGTTCCGAACCACCAAGAGCAACAGCCTTAAGTACTTAGAGAACCTTTTTCTCTAGAGGTACCGGTCCCACGACTCTCCGGAGATGAACAACTCCCTTGCTAGGCAAGTGTTCACCGCATGGGCCACCGAGACTCTTCCAGAGTGCGAGGCGGGAATCGAACCCGCAAGCCGACGGAGTGGGTCCAAAGCCTATGCCTTAACCCCCACGACCATCGTCCCACTCTATTTGGCTGTTTGTTAATGTAATTTACTTATAACAATTGAAACAGACAATAATCACATTATTTGCATTCTGGGAGTTCTCTTGCTTCGATTTAAGATGATTTTCATTATATGCATTAAGGAGTAAATAATGATTTTGTGAAAAATCTCGATTTTCTCATACTTCGAGTAAACATGTAATGAATAAACAAATGAAAATGCAATAATCTCTGACTGAAGTGCTCTTGGAAATTTAGCGCTCTTCAATTACAAAAAAAATTGCGGGTTGGGCCAAAATTGAAGGCTGTAGACCCTTTGAACGAAAAAAAATGCGTTTCCTCCCATAGTGCGGTGTATCTTGGCATACTATCATGTGCACTTCAACATTTCTATTATTACTGCAAATATTAACCGATTTTCATGAATCCTCGCATGAATCTTTTTTTTTCACTTTCTTGAAATTATATGAATAAACTATTTCTGCTAATTAAAATTAAATCACGCGATGATTTCATAATTTCAGTTTTTTGAACAGGCCTGCATCTCATAACAATGAAAGGGTGATTCGTTGCGGGTAATTCGACGCGCTCCGGGAGTCTTTTGTTTATAATGCAATGCAAAATATCAGACAAAAATATTCAACCGTGCGGCCGGAAACTGAAAAACCGTTTTATAATACTGATAAATCCCCTTAAGCTAGTTTATTCCAAGTCGGCCTAATATAGGCTGGCCGATGTAACTTGGTCCATAGAATAGTTTTTGACAAATAACAGTTACAAGAGAACAATTCTTGTTTCTTCTTGTTCTGAGATAGCTAATCAGCGCCAGTACTGGGCTGGATGAGGCCACTTCCAGACTAGACGGTTTAGATAAAGTCAAACCTTGGCCAGATCAGATCTTCCAGACTAGACAGTCCAGATAAAACCAGACATTTTTTTATTGGTCATAAGAATATTAATACTAAGGTGAAAATTTACTACAGGTATTATTTATACAAGAAATATTTTTATTAGTTTTTCCTCAAAATGTACTCAATGTACTAATCCAATAATCACCGCGGTAGCATTTCTCATATCTATGGTAATAGATGCATATAGTTATCTCCTCTAATGTGTGCCTTGGACAATTAGGTGTGATTTGTTGTTATATGAGGCATGCATACATATGAAGCTGGCGAGCATTAAGTGGTCTCTTATCGAGTGGTACCTAATCCGCTCAACTTAAACATCGTCATCAATAGTAAATCGTACACGAACCAGTGGCGTAACTTCTAACTACACAGTAATGTAATATGGCAATATGCATTTGGAAAGTACGACCTGTTTCACTTCCAATTCTATAAAGACAACGTTATTCATTCCATATAGAAAAACCGCAAACTTATAAATTAATTTATTCTTACAAATTAGATCTTTCATGTTATATTGTTTGCTTCATGATCCTTCAGGGCAGCAGGGGAACCTAACAATTTAAAAAGTTAACATTTAAATTCCACTTTCATACCAAAACAATTTGTTCTCGCGGTGAAAGTTAGAAAACCTCTTTGAGAATATATGAGTGTAAAGTTTCAAAATTAAATATATAATTAATCTCGGTACACTTTTCTCTACAAAATAGAAAGAAAAAGTCGACGGCGCACATTTGGTTCCTTATCCAGATTCACTTCCTTCATTATTACCATTATTTAAAATCAATCATTTAGTATCATAGAATTCACGAAATCAGAGTTCAGGAAATAGAATTATCAGCCGTAAGTCAAATCCACCCTATTCCTTACGAAAACTTTAATCAACCTAATGTTCCGTGTACTAGGAATGTATACCATTAAGCCACTTCCCTTTCGGGTTAGGCGTGACACTGCCCGATTCGGGTAGTGTTTCTAGGTGGATAGTTTCTTGTAGTAAATAACTACAAGTGTGGGCTCACCACATCCACGACTAAGTAAATAAATTAAATATAAAATAAATCACCACGGTGATTGAAATAAATCGTGCATTTTCTGGTGGGATAAACCAAGGCCATAGCCTAGGGGCCTAGGTAACTTTCAAAGAGGAATCCAACTGCGACCTTGTGTTTGACCTTGCACCTAATTTTAAAAGTCATTTTGAGGTCAGCTTCATTTTTTTTCATTTGGAAACCCCTATTTTTGGTGCCAGAATCGAAAAGAGCGGGAATTTTTACGTTCAGGTATGTGCTTAGGTCAAGGGTTAACGTGATCTCTACAGGTAAAATTAAAGTCAAAGTACGCTGTCATGGGACCTCGTAGGAAACTAGCAGAATTAGGGTGAAAATTAACCAAAGTCATACCCAGAGTATGGCTCACCTCAAAATTACGTTGAAAATGAGTTTCAAGATCAAATCCCAGGTCAAGATTGAATTCCTCGTTTAAAGTTACCTAGGGTATGGTCTTGGTTTTTTTTTTCAACAAACTACAGAGATTTCTAGGGGTTTCCATACTTTTCAGCCACCCTGTATATATATATATTCATTACAGTATTACACCTCACGGTATCATAGGAGGGCGTGATCAAAGAGGATTTGGTTACACTCAGGGAGGCTATTCTGCTACTTCTGATTAGTTCTTATGGTCTTCTTATGACTTCAACTCTTAAACTATCGACAATTTCCAATGCAGAATAGAAAAGTCGCCTGACTTTATTTCTTTGGGTAAATTTATGTAGCGTCTTTTGATAATCCAATTCATTCTGTTCATACATCTTACAGTAAGGTGTCACAAGACATTTAAATTTGTGCTACCGCTAATAGATTTTTTACTAGAGGAACAAGGATCCAACTTTTTTTAAATAGGGAATAATTTCTATGGTGATGGATGCTTAAAAGTATGTATATTTAAAACTGAATTATGGATGTTGCCCGTGTAAAAAAATTCTGGTATGCGATTGATCTAGGAAAATATCTGTGAAATCGTATGGGAGTGATCTCTCAGATATACAAGTAGTATATAGTTAAAGTATGGCATTTGAGACGATCCCATACTCATGTATGTTTGAATGAAGTATAGTGGATGTATAGCTCAAATATAACTAAAGTATAACAATGTATAGTTGAAGTATATAGGGGAAGTATTTTTGAAGTATATCTGAAAAGTATAGCTGCAGTATAACTGAAGTATTGATAATGTATAGCTGATGTTCAATCAAAGTATGCCTGAAGTATATCTTTTAAGTATAGGTCAAATATGTAGATTATGTCTAAAGTATAGGAAAAGTATGGCTATAGTAGGTATAGCCGTATCATTGCTGATGAGAGATAATCACTTATCTGAAATACATGAAAAAAGAGATCCAGAATCATGATTTTGATAATGTCAAAGAATATTGATTTCTAAATTCTAAAATAAGTAAAATGCAAATAAGTGAAATGTTAATTGTAACATAAATTGTTTAACTTCATGAAATTTATCACCAAACATTTCACCTAAGTAACAATTTTATTAAACCTTTTTATGCTATTAATACAATGTTTAAGAATAAAAGATTCTGGATCTCTCACTAATATATATGACATAAGAGTTATACAAGTAGTCCATTGTATATCCGTTGCATATTGTTTATCCACACGAACAATATTCAAAATATAGTTGGCTTACGAAATCACTTAAATCGCGAACTTTTCAAATTTTTGGACGAGCTGTCATTTATGATCCATTATGTTTTATCACGTTGCTAGGGTATCTTGAAGAACAAATGAGTGCAATTCTATGTCCGGTACTTTTGCCGTACTTGAGTATAAATGAAGTATAATCTATACTTTAAGTATACTTTAGCTATACTTCAGCCATACTTCAGCTATACTTTAGATATACTTTATCTCTACTATTTCAATATACTTGAAGTATGGGATCGTCTCATTTACCATACATTTTTTATACTTTGGGAAGTCAATGATTGATCACTCCCATACTTATGACTTTTACTCATTGTTCAATATTGACATCGATCTCATCTCAAAAAATCTTGAAAGAATAAAACCGTTTCGAATTAGGCAGGTCGGCGGATAACGGGTGACGGGCAACTTTGCACGTAGCAACTTTGCACGTGCCCAACTGTGCACGTCGATGGCCGGACGGACAACTGTGCACGTCCATCTGTGCACGTCCAAGTCCACAGGAGCCCATCTGTGCACGTCGAAATTTAGACGTGCACAGTTGTCACTTGGACAACTGTACACGTTGAAATTTTGGCGTGCACAGATGGACTCCTGTGCACTTGACCGTGCACAGATGTCACTTTCCTAACTGTGCACGTGCACAGATGTCACTTGCCCAACTGTGCACGTTTTTGTCCTTACGTAAGCGTTTATACGAGGGTGATCCTTTGTATCTACGTATAAGAAATTTTTAACAGTTAAAATTATTCAATCCTGGTGGAATGCAGTGTACTAACCACGAAGGAATAGTAAGGAGTGGTATCATCCTATGTGTTTGGTGAGCAGAGGTGGGACAAGTGACGTCCAAGAATTCGTTAATGCTTGTTACGAATTAAAACTCGTATGCCGCCCCGTGCACATGCGCAGAGCTGTTTTCGCAGTCACGTGTTATACCCGCCTAGTATCCAGTAAAATCACCAGGTCATGGCTGTATGTACAAAGCTTCATTGCTATCGTACGTTGCCAATGTAAGCTTAAGTTCGTTTTCGCTTAAGGAATCAGAAGAAGAAGACGTGTTATACCCACTCCCCTATGTTATATTTTGACATTTCAATGCATATGTAGGCTATGTTCGTTTGTGTTTTTATTTTGTTGCGTGTATATCACGTTCCTGAATTAAAAACGAGAAGGAAAATGTCATCAAAAATACGAAAAGGATCTAGAAAGTGTAAGTACTACAATAACATCATTATAATCATTGATGGATTTCATAAGTAAGGGATAAAGTTATTATTATGTTATTATTAGGTGCAAAATTTTTATATTTTATGAGCATTAAATAATTGCATGTGATTATTATTTTATAATAATGAAAATGTAAAAAATAATATACATTTTTGAGCGTCTAGTTATATAGCTGGTGATTCCTCTTGAAAACGTATTATTCCTGTGAATATTGTATTACAGGCTTTTATTTCACTAAACCGGCAGCACAGAAATGTTCAAAACACAAGTTTGAAACATCAAATACGTGTTGACATCGTTGGCATGGCCACCGCCAGTGCGCATGTGCACGGGGCAGCATACGAGTTTTCATTCGTGGCAACCATTAACGAATTCTTGGACGTCGCTCGTCCCACTCCCCACTTACAGGGATACGACTCCTTACTATTCCTTCGTGGAAGTAAAGCTTGCTTAGAAATATTTCAAAGGCTATTTTTATGAAAACATTTCTTCTAAATTATTATAAATATAAGAAAATCTTTCTTTAAATTTATTTTGCTTCCTCATAGAGAAAGCTTGAATTCATTTAATTTAACTTTCGTTAGTTGATAAATGTCTAATACAATGTTTTGAACCTTGTATTAGATATTTACATTTTTTGTGTGTGTGTATGTGTAGCAGGCCTAAAGTTTCATATAGCGGGCGTGAAGTTTCATGTAGCGGGCGTAAAGTTTCATGTCAGCCCGGTGACGGAGTGCGCATGTCCGAACGTCACTGGGCTGGAATCGGCCACAATACATCTGCTTCACGTGCATGCAATGGCGCGTTTTTAAGGGGGTCGAATAAAAAGAGATTTTCATATATCTATAATAATTTGAAAATAATAATTTCATCAAAATATTATTTGAAATATTTTTAAACTAACTTTCAGAAAGTAAGTACGCTCCATTCCACCAGGATTGAATAATTTTAACTGTTAAAAATTTATTATACGTAGATATAAAGGATCACCCTCGTACAACCCTTAAATAAGGACATAAACGTGCACAGTTGGGCAATTGACATCTGTGCACGTCCACAGTTAGGCAAGTTCCATCTGTGCACGTGCACAGTTGGGCAAGCGATATCTGTGCACATGCACAGTTAGCAAAGTGACATCTGTGCACGAACAAGTCCACAGGAGCCCATCTGTGCACTTCGATATTCCGACGTGTACAGTTGTCACTTGGACAACTGTGGACGTGCACAGATGGTACTTGCATAACTCTGCACATCGAAATTTCAACGTGCACAAACTCAAGGGAAATAGCCACTTTGTTAAGTATAATGAATTTTTGATATGACATTAAGGTATTTGGTATTTTTTCACTCTTCATCATAAACTTTGTTTTAATTATATGTACCTACAAATCTATTTTGATGGATCTTATTAAAATACAGTTAAAGCAGACGAAGGGCCAATAAGGGCTGTATTTGGGCCCAGAATAAGTGCATTGCTTTTTTTATAAGTGAACAAAAACTTAAAATTCTACGTAATATTTTAATAAACAAGATGAATAATAATTAATGTAAAATATTGAATACAAATTACGATTTTTTAAAGTGAAAGAAGATTTCAAATAACTAGGATAAAAAGAACAAATTCTTGGCACCTTAGCTCAATTATTGACATGACAAAAACCGAAGTGGGTCTATTTTATTTCAGAAAAATATTTGTTTGCACTAGATAATCAATATATGCATGTATGTAAAAATAATAGTATAAATTAATTAGTTGAGGCAAAACATGCTAAAAAACGTATTATCTCAAAAATTAGAGAAGGGTGCCAACAATTTGGGGGTGTCAAGAATTCGTGCTCTTGCCCCAATGTAAAATAAGTAGAACTTAGAGATTCAACTTTTTTTTCTTCTATATATTTCAATTATATTTCGCTTTTTAAATATATTATTATATATTTAAAATTGTACATAAAACTAATTCTTTTAATTTTTAGGGAACATAGTAAGAAAATAATTAATATTTTGATATTCTACTGTCTTTAACAAACAAATATCCTTGACGTAGAAAAATATACAAGATATACGGACATACCAAGCTGAAAAAACCAGTTCTCGTTAGATCACAGAAGTTAAGCAGTGTTGGGCGCGGTTAGTACGTGGATGGGTGGCCGTTCGGGAATACTACTAACCGCGTGCTGTTGGCGTGTCGTGAGTGTGGTGAGCGCCCACACTTGTAGTTATTTACTACAAGAAACTATCCACCTAGAAACACTACCCGAATCGGGTAGTGTCACGCCTACCCCGAAAGGGAAATGGCTTAATTGTATACATACATACATACATTTAAAATTGTTGCCCAAATCCTCAATCTGCCCAAATATCCAACGTTTCTGCAAAGACCTTGTAAAATTACAGGTCAACCCAATGACATCTGTAATTTGGTGTTCGTGAATTCTCTTTTGTTAAAGCTCTTTCGGATTTAACGAATACAATCTCATCATATGTTTCGCTTTTTCAAGCAATTTTTATTTTGAATTAATAATGAGCAATATTCTATATATATATATATATATTCTAAGTAGAGATCCTCAAGAAAGAGTTGAAATACAGTTTGGCCGCTGTACCGGAACTACAGAGTCTGTAACAATCACGAAGCTCCGTTGAAAAAATTCTGTTCGGTGATTGGCTTCTTGCGATATATTCTAACAAAATAATAGTTTTTTAGGGGTCTCTGAAGATAATTGAAAAAGAATTTTACTCAACCCACAAGCCGCAAATTGAAATTTCTTGCGTGGTACTAACAAAACTTATTAATGATAAAAATGAAAACATCTGAATATGGGAAGAGAGCGACTGGGATAGATTAAATTTACAATTAGTATTATATTTTTCCATTCTTTTCATTTTCTCTTTCTCCTATTGTTAAATTATTCTCTGGGTAAAAAAAAACTCCAAGTACGAAAATTGGTGCATTAAGATTTGATACACTTTGATTATGAAAAAAGAAGTCAACCGCTTTTAGCTTTCTATGGACCCAGGGGGCACCACCGACAAGACTAAGAGAACCGGCTGGGAAACTGGCAGCTGTCGTAAACGCATCCAGAAAGAAGCAAGAGAGGAAGAGGAGAGACATGCCTCAAAAGCCCTATGTATTCTTTATTCCCACGCGACATAATGGCACATGAGATCCATCTCCCATTTTTCTAATGTCCCTCCCTCTCGGTGTAGAAATAACATTAGCCATTTCACCCAAAGGTGAGATTTATAATCTTCACCCGGGGAGTAATAAAGAGCAATAGAGAAACATGGTATTACATTTACAAGGGATTTTTGACAGAATCTAGTTTCATTGCATTAGAAGTGCTTCCTGCTGTGCAAAACAGCAGTTATTCAATTCATTTCACCCTTACATCAAAATAAAAAAATCACAATAAATATTAACGAATGTATGATATTAATTACATTTTTTATAACAAAGCCTATTTGCTACTTGCTATTCTAAAATAGCCAATTAGTTATATTATATTTCCTAATGTTTGACATATAAATTTTTGTTAATTAACCCCGAACGGTTGTGCATCATTAAACCAGTACAATCTCCATTTGTTAGAAGAGAAATTCTTTGGTTGGCCTTGCACTGGTCGGGGAACAAACCAATCTGAAAAGTGGACGAAATGATCAGGCGGCAAGGAAGAAAATGAGGTCTCGCCTGACGGGTAATTGTTTCAGAAGATGGTCCATTCGTTTCGTTAGTTGGTTGCAGATGACCACCTAGGTCGCGCGGTTGGAGGGACTCTCAAAGCGCCGTCGGTATCGTGGTATAATGGCGCCCGTTTGTCAAAACACGTCAAAACACAATCCCGACCACGAAAATCCTCTTGGTGCGCGGTCACGCCCTGCGATGCATCATGTGTCCGGTCCCATCTCTCTTGCTCTCATTCATGTAGTTACCTAGTGCAACAGAGAAGCCCGATGCAGATGCACCTTCACCTTGCCGAGTCACCGAGCTAACATCATTCTCCCCGCGTTTAGAAAGTTCAGCTTCTTTCGCTCCTCTTTAAAATCGTTTGTCATTCCATTCACTTCACAGATGTTTTGCAGTAGCGCTAATCGAATATTAGATGGAGATGGACGCATTTGAATATAAATCTCGTTAATTATCTTGTTTTCAAAATTCGTATAACACCAGGATAGGACAAAGATGAGTTGCATGTCACAGTTTAGTGACACTAATTTTTGATCAGATATTGCTTACGTATATTCATTCTGAATCTTTCTTGGACTTCATTATATTTCCAGTAGGCAATTTCTCAATACGATTCAGTTATTATAAGATTATGACGATTTGGTAATTAATTTCACCACTTTTTTGGTATTGAAGTTTTCTGTTACTCCTAGAAAACTTTCAGAATAGGATTTTTTATTTTGTGACGCTTTTTCAAATACAGTAGCTTTTACGATTTGGTATATTTTGATATTAAATCACCGTCAAAGGTAAATTCACCTATCCGTATTACCCTTCCAGCTGCAAGAAGAAGTAATTTACAAGATTGCGCACAGTTAGGTGCCTAAAGATCATACCTAATCTGACTTTATCTGAGCTGCGTGTTGCGCTGCGAGCACTGCTTTCTTATCGCGCGATTAGAAGCTGAACGTTATTAGGTGACGGAGATCGCGTGGCTCACCGGACCCAGAACGATAATAACTTTTGGTCACGTGACCGCCGGTTGGGAGCTTGGCAGACTAATGTTCAGAAAATATAAAGTGCGAGTCTATTGCTTTATAAGGAATGGAATAAGGCAATTGAAGTTGAGTGATTGAAATGATGCTGTACGTGCGATCAATGAAATGATACTGCAAGTGGCATGTACATTGTACGTGCTGCAGTTCGCGATATGCAATCGCTCACAATTTCACTACCGTATCCAACTATCCAACCAATAATCACCAAATTGGTACAATTACTATGAAAACAAATATATCGTATGTTTTGTCTGATGGTCATAAATTTCTCTTTGATACTTTTTCCTTAGTAGGATCTTACAGTTTTTCACAAACTAAGATTAGGCAATACTCTGAACTATAATTGTAAGCATGCCTCACTATTATCGGAAATGAAACTTTAATTCTGAATTTAAGAACTCGCACTGTTCATCAACGCAGAGCTTGTTTTTGCAATGACTGATAAATACTTGAGCACGCCTTCTACAAGAAACTTGATGTGGCCCACAAAACGATACCAAGGAACGAATGTTTATGTCGACATTGGGACTAATTATGAAGCGCAAGACGAGAAACGCTGGTAGAAGAATATTGAGAAAAAGAAGGTGGCGAAATGTGAAAACTGCAGAGTGCGGAGACGGGACTTCCAACGAGAGGGATAAATTGGCGGTGCTTGGTGTTAGCATTGAAAAAACGAGGAGTGGAAAGACTGGGTGGCAAGGTAATGGTAATCGATACGTTAACGAGCTTGCCGTGCGGCGTGCGCGTTCATTGTTCTGTCCTGTACTCTGGGTGAGGTTATGGTGCGGTACGCTGCAATCTTGGCCAGTTTGCACGAAGCGTCTCTTTTATCGCCGCATCGCTCCAGGCTAAACTGCCTTTTCTACGTAATAAAGTCGCGCATAATCAAGCGCACCAGAGAGAATACGAACCACTTCTTTTCCAAAGGAATTTCACATCTTCTTATCCCACAACAACATTTACACACCTACAGCGCCATCTGCGAAATTTAAAAGAATCTGGCGCTAAGTTTAAATCTGTATCAGAAAGAAAAATACAGGGATTATTATTTCAACTTACTGTAAACGAAATAATTTACAGCTGTACAAATAAGGAGGAGTAACAAATCACTTCGCATGATGAAAAGCGTCCCATATTGGATAGAGGGCTTACAGGCCACAATTTTTCGAGATGAATCGTTTTGGAACCATCACTTTTGAAAAATGTATATACAGATCATTATTATATCAACCCTCTGTATGACGTGAAGCGAATCCTCGTGATTCGCCAATAAGAATACATCTGGTCGATAGAGGCCGTTCCTTGTATCCCGCAAATGGCTCTGTTCCATCTGGCAACAATGACATGACGAATGTTCCCGACGGACAACTATAAGGCACGCACAAGCATAGTTTGCCCAACGCGTTGTTGCGTGAAAAAAACATGGCGAACAAAATGAGTGAGGCCATAGCTGGGCCCAAGGGGCGACCTGTGACTAGATAGACGAGTGCACACATCCGAATTTAATTTTGTTGTCGCCTTACAATACTCAATTATCCCCCGTGGCCGGCAACATCTGCCGTTCACCCTCCGCTCGTATATATAGATATATGCCCAGCTTGTTTTCCCATTACAGTAATGCTGCGAATTCATGAACGAATTACGCTGGTCTGCAGTGTGCGGTCTCGTACAAGAATTTACGCCTAGGGGGATAATCAAGGTAAATACGTCGTCAATGTAAATCTGGTGTTTCTTCATTGTAATGATTCGCAGAACATTTTTCAAATAAGTTTCTTACATTGTACCAATATTCATATCATATTTAAAATCTCGTTATATTTTTCAAGATTTTCTAAAATAGGCTCAAATTGTAATAAATGTGAAACTTATTTTCCAAGGAAAGAACGGGCTATTTTTTTAAGTACCGGTATTTTTCAAAATAATAGAGATAATTAATTTTTTAATTTTTATTATTATGAGGGGTTTCCTATGTTCTCCAAACCCGGAAAGAAATTAGAAAAAATAAATAAAACAATAATTTTGTTGAGAAATATGCGTAAATATGAGTAAAAGCTTTTTTTTCTGGCATAGGCCTTATACAAAATGTTAATCTTATATTTTTTGATAGTTTCAACTAATTTTTGTGTATTTTTGAAAATGTGTATTTATTGTGTATTGGGTTTACTTCTTTTTCAAATTTCCCGGGTAAAAATATTTGGTCTTGATTTGTCTTGAGTAAAGATCAATCCAAGACCATTCCAAGTCATTCTGTATGTCTAGCTCGTGAGACGGAACCATACTTGTTTTTGATGTCTTAAGAGTCATCACTAATCCGCTTTAAACTTGATAGTATGTTTATATTATTTATCTTCATGGTATTTATTGTTTATGTGTTAATAATTTCATTTATCTGCAATAATTAATTTGTATGGATGGCGAATCTAAAAATGTTGTCCATTTTTTCCTATCTCCAACAGTTCACTAGGCAGAAAGGTTCCGAATTTCTTATTTAAAAATCATTTATTACAAAATTACAAGTTTTATCGTTTGTAAAATTTTAATTCTCAGCAGATGTCAACTGTTTGGTCTTCACCTAGCTACCTGATTCCTGAAAATGGCAGGCCCTGTCGGTGGGGTCCATAGTCTATAGAGGTCGGAGTATAATGGACAATAAAATTTACAGACTAAAACTTCTTTACTTTTGACCCTGGCAAATGTTAAAGCCATAAATTGGCAATATAATTTTCTGTAAGAGCAATTCGGTATATTTATCAGGACTTACACTTCTTGTCTTGAAACAAGTCAACCTGGTCTTGTCTTGGCACAGTCAACAGTCATAAATTCAAGAAAAGTCTGTATATCTCCAATGTCTAGCTGGTGAGGCGGAACCAGACATCATGGTCCTAAAGACATATTGAAGACATTCAAGACAAAATCAAGACCAAATATTTTCACCCGGGTTATGTTTAAAAACATTGTTTTTCAGAGATTTTCCAAAATTACATCAAGTCGGAAAAATTATACATAGTCGGAAATATGGTATACATATATAAAAGTGCTACATAATCTAATCAAATTTGCAACAGAATGTACAATTTATTTCAAGCAAATGCTGTTAAATCATCATTTGGAAAGAAAACTTCTTAGCAACATTTCAAATCCTCTTCCGTCCTTCCAACTAAATATATGATAGAAATTGAAATTGTTCAAATCATTATTCGCGTAGACCGCTCATTTAAATGACTTTTCAAATTTTGTTTTAATTCCATATGAGTAATCTACATATGATCTTTTCATTTCTGCGAAGAAACGAATCGTTAATTTGTTTCAAAAATGCAGAATCGGTCAAAAATGTGTACTGCGTAATCACGCGAAAAGGATGGAACTGCAGATCCTGCTTTCTTGCGAACACCGGGCCTCGGAAAATATCCTTGGTTTTGACAAGAAAGGAGGTTATACGAAAATTTGGAATAGTTAAAAAAATTATATTAATATAATTGTTAACTATTATTACGTGCAATGATAGTAATCAGCAAGTGGGTCAGATCAATATATATATTTTTTGTTTTACAATTTTTAAAATTATTTGTGTTCATTTTGCAATTAATAATTATTTTATTTGTAAATGCTACCTTTTTAATATTGATACTCTTTTTTCCTGAGTTCCTTCAACGCGAGGAAAGCCGGATGTTTGTACTACTTTCTTACAAAATATTACGTTCTCTGAGACACGGTCGGTATTCGACGAAAAGGTAGCGCAATTTTGTGTGTCGTATTCGAGCCTCTGTGTTCAACTTCGTACAGACAAGAACAATTTTCTGCAGATCCTGCTTTCTTACCAAACACGACACGCCAGAATTTCACATCCGGCTTTATCGCAATAATTACAAAAAAATTATCTTCTATCATATTAACAAGTTTAAAAAGCGATTTTCATGTATCTTTTTTTCTATGATTCCAACGATATAAAAAACTTATTTTCGAATTTTTGTAGATTCTGTGTTCGTAAATATCACGGCAGTAAAGGATTTTAAAATAATTATAACTTATAATATTAGATTTTTTTTAACAGGAACAGTACAGTCATACCTCGTGTAAAAAACGACTTGAAACAATACTCAGGCATGTATATTCTTTTTGGAAAAAAATTTACGCTCGCAAGTCTAAACACACCTAGGGCGTGCGTCTGCGTTAGATCTCGCGCTTCGCGCTCGAATATTCATTATTTGCACTCAGAAAGCTTGAATGAATCTATAATGTTCTTTTCACTTCAGGATCATAATCATCTGACTTTTTTCATGTTCTTTAGCTGTCAGAAAGGAATGCAACTATATATTCCCGTGCAGAAATTTCGCCGTGGCCCCGACCGGGCCCAGACTCGTTCATATCGGGCCCTGGTAGGGAAATCGAGTCAGGACCAGACTCATCATGAAACACGTAGCCACCTCGGAGCCATGTCTAGGGGCCCGATCAAACGCCCGATCTGTCCCCGGTCTGGCCCCTATTATTTACCCGAGTCTAGCCACATTATTTACTTTTCTAGTAGGAATTAAAATCCTTCAAAATAATTATAACATAATGTTAAATGAAGAGCCAAATTAATAGGATTGAGCTTTATTTTAACTACACCTTACAAATAATTAAAAATGGTTATTTGGACCTCTGCTTCCGATTACCGTCCCAGTCTGTTGCATTCCAGAAGACGTTGCTTATGTGGGACAGCAGTTCCTCTTCGGTTGCATTGAATTTTTGTCAAAATTACATTTCTTCATTTCAATCCACAAATATTATCTCTTACCCCGTCACTGGAGCGATAACATGCATAACTTTAAACGTAGAATCAAAAATATAACCTCAAAATTGCAACTACTTGTTTAACAAAAAAACGCTACCGAGCGAAAAAATATCAAATAATAATTTTTTTGACTAAAATGAGGAAATCGAATGTTTAGGTTAGAACTTGGATCCAGTACAATACAATTAAATATATCACAAAATGTAATAATACCATAAAAAATGTAATACCATAAAAGACTTGCCTTCGTTGCTTTCGTTTTCATCGCGTAAATAGGGAATTTTGCTGATGACACAATGTTTGCGAACACGCGGTGTGCTCCTTAATTTTGGCATTGATTATTAATGTGTTAAGAATATATTATACGGTCGAACACTCCCAGAACATTTGCAACACAACACCACGAAGGAAAACAAAAATTAAGGTTATGTTCGTAATTATATTACATCTAGCGCATATGGCTGAAGATGGCGCTGCGAAGAGGCTATTTGACGTCACAGTACATAGCCCGGTCTGGTACGAGTCAGGGCCACAGAATTATTCCTATCAGGACCAGATAGTACACATCGAATCAGGCCCTAGTCGGTAATCGGTAATATATATGGCGATTTCTGCACGGGTTGCCATATAATACACAATTTATAGAAATACTCAAAAACGCTTAAAAATATCTAAAAATAAAAGATAAACTTTTTTTAGGTCTCTTAAATAATAAGAACAACTTTTATTTTTAAAATTTTCCTACATTTATTATTTTCGTAAAAATAGGCGTCATTTTATTAATTTTTGCAGTTTCAAATTTCCTTTCATATGCTTGGAAAATTTAGGGAACTCTCCACAATAATAAAAATAAGATCGAGTTTTCTGTTCTGGAAAAATATGCCGGATTTCACTTTTCTCGTCTGGTATATTTTGCCGGATTTACAATTTCCTCTTCCGGCATATTTTATCGTGCAAAAATTGAATGCCAAAGAATTCATTACGGAATCTAAACGATTTATTATAATAAATCGTTCTAGAATTATTTGGAATTATTATATTAATTCCAAACAATTCTAGATTAATTACAACAAGTTAAAAAGTTTGTTTGCAAAAATATGTCGGACAATAGGATATTGAAGGGAGATCTTGAGGACAGGTGGAGGTTATGTGCCGATATCTATATTCCTTGCCGGATTTTAGTTTTCACTTCCGGCAGATTTTGCCGGATTTTAATTTTCTCTTCCAGCATGTTTTAATAACGTCATAATTTTCCGTAAATTAGCATACATTTCCACAAATTTCCACAACTTTCATTAATTTCCACAAATTTCATAAACTTCCACAAATTTCACAACTTCCCATAAATTTCAACAAATTTCATAAATTTCAACAGATTTCATAAATTTAAATAATTTTTACAAATTTTATAAATTTTTGCAAATTTCATAAATTTCCACAATAATCATAAATTTCCATAATTTTTAGAAATTATGGTAATTCATCAAACTTTTCATACATTTTTAAAATTATGGTAATGGATAGAAATATATGAGAATTCAAGGAAATTTTAAAAACTCATGGTAATAGATCGGGAACTTTTGTGATCAGTCACAGGGTTGCCTTCCCGCCCCATTTTTTGCCGCCCCCACGAGACGTTGAAAAGGGGTAGGGTTTTAAATTAAAAATATTTCTGTAACCAGCCACAGGGGTTCCTTCCTACCCCCCCCCCCCCACGAAACGTTGGAAAGAGGTAGGGGTTTGACCAATGTTATTTCTGTAATCAGTCACAGGAGAGCCCCCCCCCCAAGAGATGTTGGAAAAGGGGTAGGGGTTCAAACCAAAATTATTTCTGTAACCAGTCACAGGGGTGCCTTGCCGGAAGATAAAATTAAGATCCGGCAAAATATACCGGAACAGAATATTAAAATCCGGCAAGATATGCCGCAAGAGAAATTTAATCCGGCAAAATATACCGGACCCGTATACACTACGCAATAATAAAATCAGTCTTCTACATTATTTTGAAAATACCGGATCTTTAAAAAAAATTAAAATATTTGTTAGCACCCTATACCCAAAAAATTTGTTAAGAAAAAAAAATTAGGGAATATAAAATCTTCATCAGATATAGTGTATATTATTTCAGTTATCAATTAATTATAATTATGGTTATTGGGGCCAATGCATGTCAGAAATATCGGGATTTGCATGCGCTTGTTCCATTTTAATCATACTTGGTAAATTATAACCATTTTGATTTCTGAAAAATCTGTTAATTGTATATTATAATCTGAGACCCCGTAATTTATATATACAGTACCACCAAGCTTAAGTAGAATCCAAATAACGGTTTAAAAATAATCAATAATGAAGCAAAATCCAAAGGCGAATTTCAACGTAGCGTACGTAAGTTCTGTAACTTTAAAAATGTTCAAAAATATTTTAATTAGCAAAAGGACTCTCATATAGCATTAGTAGTATTACAGTTGTTCTAAGTTTCATGAAAATCAGAAAATCATTTGCAAATCCTGATATTTTTAACGTTATTCTTGCTCACTTCTATAGTTTCATTCCCATGCAGAAATTTTGCCATGGCCCCGATCGGGTACGGATCTGGCCAAATCCGGCTCGGATCGGGAAACCGACCTGGGCCAGACCCGTGATGAAACACACGGCCCGATCGGTGCCGAACGTGGCAGCCCGATCTGGCTGCCAGGTCTATCCCGGACCGGATCCCGATTCATTTCCTGTTCATAATAATATTTGTGAAATTTTGGTATTTTTTCTAAAATAATTAATGAAAAACAAAGTTCGTGTATTTAAAACATTTATTTTAATTGTTATATTATATATAACATTATTAGAAATAGAGTGAACATAATGGAACGTTAGTTTTCATTACCGCGTCTTGCCTTGTGAGGTTATGTTTTAGAAAAGCTTGACTTTTTTACATACCTTTTTTCAAAACTAAATAAATATAATCTCCAGTAGATTAAAATAGATATTTGGCACTCAATTTTCACGAAAAAGAAGCTGATACTGTATGTGCTTTAACCGGATTCTTGCTGATAAAGTGGGACTCTCAAAATGATCAAAATTCGTTCGAACCTCGTTGCCAATACCTGGATCGTCACGATCGATTTCATTTCCCACAGCTTCCAGTTCATCAAAATTAATATTTTCTTTCTCTTCATCTTCATCTTCATCATCAGCTTGAGAACCTAAAATATAATGAAATACACGTTTGTCAGTCTTCTTAGAACATAACCTTATATTTACAAATTGATACCGTAATTATTTATAGGTATTAAATTATGAGCTAAATAATTTCCTATTGATTAAAAAAATAATAATGTCAATTGAGGATGGCCGTGAACATATAAATCTTGATAAACAAGTTTAATAATAATTTTAATATTGAGGTTAGGTTTCACTGATTTACTTACTTGCATTTCCGTCTCGTAAATATGGTATCCTGGTTATCGCAAGGTGTTTCTGAACCCGCAGAGTGCTTTTACACTTTGGCATTGTTTATTGAAACCTCATTCATTTATCACACTTAAAATTTAATTCAAAATTAAATAGCTGTCAAAACTGCACACAAGTCATTCGCTACTTCCCAACACACATACTACTATCCGTCCAAAAAGTTTAGGCACCGCGATTTTGGTACAAATTTTCCTGAAAATCTCAGCGGAAAAAAAATCTAAAAATATGGGACC
>CAKNXH010057865.1:48046-78074 GCA_932178445.1 Andricus quercusramuli
TAGTGAGCTTCTGTATATGCATTAAACTGTGAGAAATTATCCGGGCGCGTAGCGTGAGGTAAATATATTATCAAGAGCGGATTTAATAGGAATATAAATTTTTATTTTTATTTTTATCTCTTTCTGTTTTCCTAGTCAGTCATATACAAAAATGCTACCATTTTTCATTATAATTTATTCATTAAATTCTTTTCCTGCTCTTTATGTTTTTGGGTTACACCGCCGCGCCGTGCAGCTGATTCGAATTTGACGCATATTAGCGCGCCGACGTAACCTAAAGCCAAGGTACTAAGTAAAGACGAATACCACATGGCCTTCGAAATCCAAATAGATTACAGTAATGAAAAATCCGAACTGAAACTATTTTATAAAGAACTCGGAAATGCGAATAGATGACAATTGAATGATGTCCAAATTGTGCCGAATTATAGATTTTCTATTTGGACAATTTGTTCCATTCGGCTGCCGAATTGAAACTTACAGAATCGATTTCATACTGACAGCACATCAATTTTCATCAAATAATCCTTTTATTTCGGGTATTCATAAAGTAAAGTATAACGTCTTTTTAATAAAAAGAGTTGGTCTTTAAATAAAGCTATTTGAATAAAATATGTAATGTCGGAAATTAATCTTTTATTTCTGCTAATTATTTTTAAATTTTCCTATTTGTATGTCAAAACAGTAATGAACGCTAATTTCACGCTGCTGCCGATCAAATTACTACTCTCTAATTTTTATTTAATTTTTTTCTCGAAAACTCTATCCATCATCATAAACATTGTCTTGCTCTTTCTATTTAAAGTGCAATCCAATTTGATCTTTGTCTATTTTATTCCAGGTCCTGTATACAATATGTACTCTGTATTTTTATATGAGAAAAAATTATAACACGGGACAGAAAAAGAGTCAATTTTCAATATTTTCTATTATTTTCTGACCATTTTGATTCTGGGTAAAAATTATAAAACAATATAGAAAGGGATAAAACTAGATAGAAGAAGATAGCATTCTCTGAAAGGGAAATGAAGCGTAACACTATATACATATATGATATATATGATACAAGAGAATATAATTGTTAGAAAAATAATTAGAATATAGTTTGAAAGCGAGATAGAAGAGGTAGAATTGTTCACTTCGAACAGTAAAAAAAATTAAACAAGAATAGAGTGAGAACTCAGTGTTCTATTTTTCTCCCTTCTCTTTCAGAAAAATTTCTATCCCTTTCTTTTTGCTTTATTTTCGAAATGAGGATCGTTCTCATATGCCACGCAGATCATTAATTGGACAGCTTATGTGCGATAATGTATGAATATCAGTGAGATTGGAAGGTTAGAAGCAATAAAGAAAAGGTGTGCACACGTCGATGGCGAGAGAAGTTGCTGGATTAAAAAGCAAAGGTGTCCATAGAACTTGTACTCCAACCAACCACTGGGTCTTGGAGGACTATTAATCCAGGAAGACTTGCCATGGGGTTTTTGCGTTCGTAATTCGAACTCAGGGTGGCGCTGCGGCTAAAGCTGCGGTTTGATTTATCTCAGACCGCTTCTCACGCAACCGCGATAACTCACTGCCCCTTAATTTCTATTTTCCACCCTCCCAGTTCCTCTTCCCTCCTCACTACAAGTTTCTACCCTCTCTTTCCATTCTTGTTTTTTCTGTACCGTTGCCACTTCGTACACACCGGTCGGTTTCGCATACTCGCTGAGTATACAATATAAAAGTCGGCAAGTCTCATCGGCTTTCTCACAATTTTCGCATTCCCCTCTGGAATATCTCTTTACTTCGAATGGCAAGTGGAAGAATTCAGAGGACAGTTGAAAGAAATTTAACTTTATTATCTGATCGTGCACGCGCGTTGACGAGGAAAGAGATAGGCAGTTGGTGTTTTTATCAGAAGTCGAAGACGGAGGAAATCATTGTTTACGACTACTGCTACAAACCGTCCAACTTTTTAATGGCCTCGAGTCAGTATGCCGGGACCATTAAGAACTCAAGTAGCAATGTGCACCAATAATCCTTGACGCAGAAACCATTAAGAACTGTGGTAATGCTCATCACAAGCGTTCGTTTGTGAAAACGGTTTCAACTCGCAGCACTCGCCAAATCAAGTGGTAGTTTATTCGCGTTTTCATATTATTACACAGACGATGGAGTTTCACGGTTTTATGATTGGACAAGGCATTAAAATTTAAATTCTTTCCAGTCGTTTATTTTTTCTACAAATTTAGTACACTTTACAATCACATAATGCATTCTCGTTACGAGTAATAAAACTTAATACCACCTCGCTCCCAGAATACAAATAGGGTTAAATATTTAACACATAATATGAAAAGAACCACTTTTGGAATATTTTGAGTCTCATTTCCTTCTTATCTGATTTTGAAATCGCATTCTGAGAAAATCGTTCGATTCAGACAATAAAATGATTCAGTTATTATTGAAACAAAAGAATGTGGGTACATTCAATAAACCTTTTGGAATGGTGGCTTCTAAGGTATCCCCTAAAGGTTTACAGTTTTCTTGTATCTCTTCCCTATTCCTTCACACGCACCCTACATACTTTCTTGGTGGTGGGAGGGGGGGCCTACAGTTCAAGGTGGGTTCCGAACCATCAAGAGTAACAGCTTTAAGTACTTAGAGAACCTTTTTCTCTAGAGGTACCGGTCCCACGACTCTCCGGAGATGAAAAACTGCCTTCCTAGGCTAGTTTTCACCGCATGGGCCGCCGAGGCTCTTCCAAAGTGCGAGGCAGGAATCGGACCCGCAAGCCGACGGAGTGGGTCCAAAGCCTACCCCTTAACAAAAAATGTTGCTGCTTCTATAGTAATGAAGTTGTTTTGTTATCCGAACCAAAAAATTCCTCTGAGTGTACCCACTGATATATGAATAATTAACCGATAATTGAGTAGGGATAAATAGCATAGTGTGGAGGGCTTGAATCCATCCATTTTCCATAGAAAATGAGAAACGGAGAAACGTGGGTGGAGCATGAGAGTATGGGAGTTGTGAGAAAAGGGGATATATAAGAATACATGTGTCAGATGGAGGGCGTAACAGGGGGAAAAAATGAAGAAGTGTACGAGAGTGAGAACTCGCAAATGACGAGGCGATGACGGTGCACACTGTCGACGTTAAGAGAAATGGATAACGAGCAGCAGCCACTGGAGGCCGTTTATACTAGCAGGATATTATCGATTATGATAGGTACTCGTCACGATCGATCAAGCAAGCTCTTCGTAACACGATCGCACCCTCCATTTTCACTCCTATCCCATCCATTCATTCCTCAATCTACTCTGCACACTTACTACCAGTTCAAACTCAAAACTAATTGATTGTTTCCGTTACTCTCAAATCCCTCCTTCATTTATATTGAATTTTTTTTAAACAAAATATATTCACTACTGTACACAAGAGTCATCCGACATATACCGACAATACCCCTCGAAGTTTATATTTGTTGAGGGAAGAAAATTTGGGTGCAGTTCCGAATAGGTGAACCCTCTGATTTCATTGAAACCACGTGTACTTACGTATTTCGATGCGCTGATTAAAAAAATCATAGTGAAAATTGGCAACAAGAATGTCTTCATGATAAAAACCATAAAAAACCACATAAAAATTATTATTTTATTTATCTCAGTAAATACAAAGAATTTTCAAAAATGTTTCAAACAAAAGTTCTAGCTAGTATAAAAATTTATCTTTTGTGTATCTTACAATTTTCGCCTAAAATCATCATTTTTCGAGGAAAAAGAGGATTGCGTTGGAAAAACAATTAAAAAAAAGAAAAGAGTTACTGATATGCGTTGGGTCACGCTTGTCCCCTTTTCCAGGTTTAAGGGTTATGTGGGGGGGGGGGCTAAGCATATACTGTAGATTAATTACGAAAATGCGATCAATTACGCTTGTCCTCATTACCAGGTTTAAGGGGAGGGTGGGGCTACGCATTTGCTGAATGTTTACGGAAATGTGTTCAGTCACGCTCGTCCCCCTTTTCCAGGTTTAAGTTCGGGGGGGGGGGGGGGGCGACGCATATATTGACTGGTTACGAAAATGCGTTCAGTTACGCTCGCCTCCGTTTCCAGGTTCAAGTCCTCTTTTTCTCGAAAAATAATGGTTTGAGACAAAAAATATATGAGACAAAAAAGATGTATTTTTATACTAGCTAGAACTTTTGTTTGAAACCTTTTTTCGAAAGTCTCCGTATATACTGAGATAAAGGAAAAAATCATATTTTTATGGGGTTTTTTTGTGGTTTTTACCATGAAGACTTCCTTGTCGCCAATTTTCACTATGATTTTCGTAATGAGCGCATCAAAATACGTAAGTATATGAGGTTTTAACGAAATCGGAGAGTTCACCTATTCGGAACTTCATCCGAAAATTTCTCTCACATTAAAATTTGAACATTAAAAATTGGTGCTAAAATGGTTAGTATTCTTCAGAAGAGGACCACCAGAGGTCTTATGAAATCATATTCCTGAAAGTGATTTACAAATAAAGAAATTTATTTTACGATAGAGCGCGACATTCTCGGTTTCATCAATCCTTTTTTAGTACTGAAATAAGTCAGTTGGCAGTAAATGTCATTATTTTCTGTAGTCGAGTCTGGATGGCGAACAATAGAACGAATGGATGTTCTCCGAAGTCGTTAAGCTCATCCGCGATTTTTTACAATCAATATAGGTCCAGAGGACATAAACGTGGTGGTTTTGAGCGAGAGGAAGAGACGATGATCCGCGTGCGAGGCGCCAGCTGGTTCATATTGAAACCAAACCCCCGGCCACGTCAGCGGACGCGAAGAACCCAACCTAAATCATTTTCAGCCCCTACCACACATCCGGTTGCGGCTAACTACCCTCGGTTTCTTCGGGGACCACACCCTGCTCCTCAGGCTCCACCCCTTAAGAGATTTCATACATGGGAGGTCGGCTATCAGATTGGGTTAAACTTAAACCTTATCATGACATTAGAAAATGAGCTCTTCCTTTCATCGAGTCATTCTGTAATTGAAAGGATTATTTCCTGCTTCATAATCATATATATCATGACACTTCATGTTTGTGGGTATTTGATATCCTCTTCGATGGAAGGGTTATATTTGTAGGTGGATTAAAACAATTTTACTAATTTTGAAGAACATTTTCAGAGAAATATACATAGTCTTTCTAATTTCTATAAATGGAGCGGGTAGAGTGGTAGACCATGGGTAGACTGTCGGTATATACCGGCAGACGATAAGAGTTAACTTATAACTTACAACTTAAAATATAATTCTTCAGGATAATGGCCTAAACAAGTTTTTTCCAGATTGTTTTCTCATATACCGACCACCTTCTTTCTTCAGATATAGTTTAAAATAATAATTGTTCATATTAACCCTTAAAGGACACTTGGAATCACTGTTTCACGGCGGTTTTTCCGACTTTTTTCCAAAATCAAAATTATAATTGACTTTTACTATTGAAAAACACAGTGAAGCCTATTTTATAATAGTATCATTAAGTATTGTATTTTTAAAATAATATAAAATAACTGTGAGGAGTGTGAAGAATGGGAATAGAAATCTAAATATTAATTTTAACGAAGTGTTTCATCCTCCCGAAATACGGGATGAGTGGTTAATTTTTTCATAAGCTCATGGCTATAGTCATCCCCAATTTTTGGGATGACTACTCCCTCCCCTTTTCCAACTCCCCGAATTTTTCGGGACGACTAGACGCAGCCTAATTTTAATTAGTTGAGGCGTCGGACTTCCAAGAGTATCTTTAAGAATGTTGCGTCTTTCAAAACATTTTACTGACTTGGCGATGACCAGTCTTTAGACTTGATGACCACTAGATAAGATATGACGTCGGACCGGCGAATACTGGAATTTTTTTCATCAGGGTGGGTTGAAAATGAAAAATTCTAGCATTCAAAATCGCGACAACGGAAAAAAGTAATGTATTGGGATCCTGAAAAAGTATAATAATTTTGAATCCAAAGATATGCAGCCTGGTTACCTGCGCTAAAAAAAAATGTATGAAAAATGCATTGTTTGCAGAGTTTTTCAATATCCTTGGTTAATTTTTTTTACTTTTCTGGCAGTCAGAAAAGACTTCCCAATTTTTTGCGGATTTTGAGCCAAAATTTTCTGATAAATAATTCCTATTCAATTCAAATTTTTTCGAAAAGATATTCTTAACATCTGCGTAAATAGTAGAATAATTTGTTCGTACACTTTAAAGCTTTCCTGTGACAAAAATGTACTATGAACAAAATCACCAAGACCCAGGAATCGTGATTGGAAATGCAGCAAATATTCAAAATTTGGAATTTGGTATGTAATAGGATTTTATTTTCAATGACTTTATATGCTGAAAAGCCCACAAATGATCAGAAGAATCAATTTCAGACCACAAGTTATTAAGATAATATAATGAATACCACAATCGGAATTTTAAAAATTCGCTGTATTTCCATTTTGGATTCCTGGGTCTTGGCGTTTATTCTTCTATTACATTTTTTCACAAGAAAGTTTTCAAGTGCCCGGACAAATGCTTCTGCTATTTACACAGTGTTAAAGAATTTTTTCAAAAGAAGGGGTGAATTAAATAAAAATTTTATCTCAGAAAATCGTTGCTTTTCTGACATCCAAGCATGTAAAAGTAAATTTGAAACTCAAGAAAATTTTAAAAATCTCCAAACAAGACATTTTTCAAACATTTTTCGAGCATGTATGGGATTGATCAATCATTAACTTTCAGAAGTATAAAACATGTATGGTAAATGAGACGATCCCATACTTGAAGTATATTGAAATAGTATAGCTAGATAAAGTATAGCTATATAGATGAAGTATAGCTAAAGTATACATATATGAAGTATATGATATACTTTATCTATACTTAAGTATAGCTGATGTATAGACTGTACTTCATCTATACTTGAGTATGGCCAAAGTATCGCATACAATATGTGTTAATTTGTTTTTGAAGATATCATAGCAACGGGATAAAATATAATAAATCGTGAATGACAGATCGTCCGCAAATTAAAAAATTTCGTGATTTAAATAATTTCTTGAGAAAAGTGTGCAACTAATATTGTTCGCGAGTGTAATAAAGAAGCCAGTTAATAAATTGTTTAAGTTTCAAACAAATTCGTTCCATATTTATCTCACGAAATCTACTTTGGAGTTAAAATTCAACCCTTCACTTTTTGAACTAGATGGAGATTCCTTAAAGCAAGAAGATGTATATAATAAGAAGCTTATATTCTTCTTATTATTTTCTATATGTGCCCCGGGTAAAAATATTTGAACTTGATTTTGTCTTGGGTAAAGACCAATCCAAGACAATTCCAAGTCATTCTGTATGTCTAGCTCGTGAGACGGAACCAGACTATTCTTGATGTCTTAGGACAAACATTTTTGACTTGAAGACAAAAATTTATGTCTTGAGACCGAGGCCTCTGAGGGTCATCACTAACCAGCTTCAAACTTTATAGAATGTTTATATTATTTATCTTCATGGTATTTATTGTTTATGCGTTAATAATTTCATTTATCTGCAATAATTATGTTGTTTGGATGGCGAATCTGAAAATGTTGTCCATTTTTTCCTATCACCAACAGTTCACTAGATACTTCTAGAAAATTACATTTTTAATCTTTTCATCAAAAATTTTATATGCCTGCAGTTGTTGAGGCAGACAGGTTCCGAATTTTTCATTTAAAAATTATTTATTACAAAATTACAAGTTTTATCGGTTGTAAAATTTTAATCCTCAGCAGATGTCAAGTGCTTGGTCCTCACCTAGCTACCTGATTCCTGGAAATGGCAGGCCCTGCCGGTGGGGTCCATAGTTTATAGAGGCCACAGTATAATGGACAATAAAATGTACAAACTAAAACTTCTTTAGTTTTAACCCTGGCAAATGTTGAAGCCACAAACTGGTAATATAATTTCCTTTAGGAGCAATTTGTTATATTTATCAGGTCGTACACTTCTTGTCTTGAAACTAGTCAACCTGGTCTTGTCTTGGCTCAGTCAACAGTCATAAATGCAAGCAAAGTCTGTATATCTCCAATGTCTAGCGTCTAGCTGGTGAGACGGAACCAGACATCATGGTCCTAAAGACATATTGAAGACATTCAAGACAAAATCAAGACAAAATATTTTTACCCGGGTGGGTAAAAGATCCAGTAATCTTTGATTCCTAACCATAGCATTATTATTGCATGAAAAATTTCGACTAATTTATTGTTTAGATAAAAGGCATTATGTTATATTTATAATAATATAAAGAATTTGTTAAGTTCTGCTAAATTTTTAAGTTGCAACAAATATATATTCTTTTCATGCTGTGAAAATCATGATTCTGGATCTCTTATTTGATGTATTTCAGGTGTTCAATGTCATCATCAAGAATACAACGCTTGTACTCATTTCATATTGTCATTTCATTCTATACTTATACCTTTATAGCTATACCTACTATAGCCATACTTTCCCTATACTTTAGGCATACTTTATTTATACTTCTGAAATACTTAAGCTATATACTTTACAGATATACATCAGCTATACTTCAGCTATACTTTAGCTATACTTCTAACATATACTTCAGCTATACTCTTACTATACGTCGACTATACCTTGTTATACTTTAGCTATATTCAAGCTATGCATCCACCATACATAATTCAAATGGACATGAAGTATGGGATCGTCTCATAAACCATACTTTTATTATAATATCTGAGAGACGACATTTATACTATTTCCCAGATGTTTTCCTAGATCAATCCCATACACAATTTGTTTACCCGGGTGTCTATTAATTTTCACCCAAATCTTTCTAGAATTAAGAAAAGTCTGAAATTAACCAAATTGTTTAGGCTGGCGAAGAGCGGGCGCTTTTCCTTATATATATTGTTGTATTTGACATAAATTATGTAATAGTAAATTGTGTGTACTTTAATATTATATGGGAACGCTTAGATTTGTTTCCAAAGGAACCTGGCAAAAATTTTGTTTGTCAGCTGACAGAGTAGCCACTGTCTTCTGGGAAAACGATTCTCTTTTTGATCACCTAAACCACAATATCACATTAGACTACATTCATCCTAAAAGTTCAGCACATATATCCAAATTTTCCTTTCATTAGGACAGAAATCCCAAGCTGGGATTTGAGAACTTACATAATTCTACTGTCAAAAAAGGCATCTGCTCCATTCCCCAGTCAATTTGGAAGATTCTCTGATAATTTGTAAGCCAAGTTAATGCTGCAGCCAGGTGGTATTTCGATAGTCAACATCGACCACGTCCTCGTCCGTCGGCTGGTCCCGCATTGTGTCGGTGACGTTTGAGGTGTGCTGTTTTGGTTCCTGGATGAGTGTGCGGTGGAGCAACCAAGATGCTGAATGAGGTAATATGGGCAAAGTAAGAGAATGCACACCGATGTAGAAAAGGTAGAAAAAGAAAACGATGAAGAAAAAAGTCAAAGCAGGAGGGTAAGAAAGAAGCCACGAAGACACAATAAGGGGAAGCTGTTCAAATGTGACACGCGTGGACCTGGTAGGTTTCCATTGTCACTCGAGCCATCCGTACAAATCTGACTCTTTGTTGGAACTCTTGCTTCATTGTTGTCTTGGGCTAACACCAAACAACAAAAACGACAGCGACCACGGGCCACTGACGATGGAGTGGGCGGTAGTCGTGTTTTCGTTTGTCCGGAAATTTCATTGAAGAATCCTAGATCCTAAAATCTGTTATAACCTAACAGATTTCCTTCTAAACTTCTCCCGATTTTCAGGTGACACCTGACCTCGAAACCCGCTGGCAGGACACGCGCTCATTCTCTGTCAGTCAAAGCTGTTTTGACTTCTAGACTCTTCTTCCTTCTTCCTTTTTACCTTTTCCATTTACCTTTTGCCTGTTTTCATTTTCTTCTTCCTAGCGGAAATCCTCGGGTCTAAGTGATATCTATGTAAACACGAGTCCCGCTGGCAAGACACGTGTACCTTTTCAACTTCTCATATCCGAAAGGAAGAAGAATACCTAGAGGCAATTATTTTCAAATCACACGAGCCAGATGGCGAGGCTCCTAAATTAGTCCCTTTCTTCGGGAAGACGAAGCTGCCACTATTTTCGCGAAAGACTGAAGCTGCAAATAGTCTCGAGATGCTGAGAATCCACTCAGTACTGCGGATCACAGAAAAAATTCTCACAAAAAAACCTTCTGTATGCTTCAATCTTTTATGAATATCTGTTATTACGTCCCACTTGCTTCTTTTCTTTCGCACTTGCAGATTTTTAGTTTACCGTAATTACACTGCAGATATGATAGAGAGTGTAAATTTGAGAATCGAAAAAAGTAACTCTTTTCTTATGATAATTTAATATAGTCTACTTTAAAGAATTTCAAGATCATTAAACTATTTAATAAACCCAAAAAGACATTAGTTTACTTTAAGCTAGTTTCATTAAAAGATAAACTTTAAATTAAATCGTAACAATGAGGATGGTTTTAAACTATGATTTAAAAGTCCTGGATTGAAAATCAATTTTGACATTATCTAAAAATTCTAATAAATGTAGGTACTTTTGAAGTCAGAGTGGAAATTTGTTAATTGATAAGGAGAGAAGCTAATAACTTATTTGGTATATATGCACCTCTCTTGTTCTCACTATGTGAGATTACGGATTGATTTAAGAGGCAGCGAAAATACAAAACGTCACTCAAAAATAACGAGCCGACTTTTTATTCAAGTGAACACGTTAGGAGAATTCAATCTTGATTCCACTCGATCTTTTTCTTTGTTATGAAGTTTGTCAGCAATGACAGATGCATGGAACACCCCTGCTGCTCCGAGTATTATAAGTCAGTTAATTAATTTTATTTACTGTGACACGATCTCGGATTGCTTGTCTGCAACTTTGTTGCCTTCAGAATACTGATGTGCAAATCAAGAATGATCAACAACATAGGATCTGTTTAAATAATTATTAAATTAATCCTGGGTGGCTTATGTTTTCAAAATTTTAGAATTTAGCTCGAGAGCAGTTTTTAAGAAACTTTTTGAAGTTTGTAAGTCGATGTATTGGAAGGATCCTTAAATTTTACTTTAATGGCGAGTATAGTAATTATTAGAATTTCCAGCAAAATTTCCACTCAGTTAAATCGTCATACTATCTTAAGTGGAAAATTGAAGAATACAAAATTATTTTATTCTTCAATTTTCAGCAGAAGAAAAAATTAAAATGAAAAGAACAACTTTTGTTAGATCATTGACGGAAAAAATGAATTTTGAATTTATAGAGCTGTTTCCATCGACAGAGTTCCGGAGATTCGATTACCCGAAACGATCAACCTATAAACGAACAGTCGTCCTAAGTTCCTGCTTCCATTTAATTTTCTTCAAATAAATTATATATTTTACAGAAAATTTTAAGTTTGAATTATATCCTTAGATTATCAATGGCAGTAGCTGGGTAGTGATTCTCAAGTTGTCGAGATCTCGAACGTCAAACACGGACGGACTCGGTTAATGCTCTAATAGGTGACTGTTCGTGATTCTCGCATAGACATGTTTTCAATGCGTTTAACTACTGCCGAGCGAGAGATTTGAGAACGAGGATATGTAGGGCAAAGGGAACCAAATGCGGATCAGGGTCAGAATGCGGATCAATCTTGTGCTTTACCGTAAATGGAGATAGTGATTTAAAAAATTTTGGGAAATATTTAGCCCAACTAATAATTGACAACCTAAAGCTAAATTGTTGTAAGTGGCTATACTGCTTCTAAAAAACAAAACAAAATTCTAAGTTGTGGCATCTTTCACATTTCTCAATGTGGTTGAGTTGGGTGAAATTACGGTGAGTGACCAATTCTTTAATATTCCAATAGATATTTATTTAACAATCATAAGACTTTAAGAGAATATTCCTAAAATCATGAAGTTTCAGTAAACTAATAAGGTTCTGACGATCTTGTACTATTTCCAGAATGCGGCAAACATGAAAAGTAGTGATTTCATACCTAACATCAAATTCTACTTAAGATTTTCGAAACTTATGAATAAATATTTACTCTTCTTTTTTCTGCTGCATTGTCAGCATATTTTTATAAAAGTTTTGTAAGTCACTAATGTTATTAAATTTATTCAAAAAATGATGTAATAGTTATTGAACCTGTTAAAAAAATTACAAAAGTAACAATTTTTCTTGGTTTTATAATTTTAATTTTGCAGTGAAGGAAACATTAGAACCTATTGCATTCATCCATATTTATTTCAAAAAGTAAATGTGAATAAAGTTTCAAAACGAAACAACTTTTAATGAATTTGAATCCGTTTTATTATGGTCGCATTTTTTGAGAACTGATTTTTGCATTATTTTCTAATTCCTGTAACGTTTTTAGAATTATCGATCAGCTGCACCATGTCCTTAAAAAATGCTCCGGAAGCAATTAGAGAAAGAAGTCTTTCGGTTCTAGTGCATTTTTAGCGTTGAACGCCGCATTAGAGTTCGGGCGCATGGGGCCTGAATGCGGATCAACAGCGATATTATTTAGAAATTGTTGTTTGATTGATTTTTATTACTCAAACTTATCTTCTAACATCTGCTTTTTAATAAAAATGTTAGTTCCAATCTTTTTTGACACTGATCCGCATTTAGACCCGGGGTCCAAATGCGGATCAAAATCATACCTTTACAAAAAATGTTCTCATACTTTTAAAAATGAATTTTGAAAATCGGCACTTCGTGTTTTTGAAGCTAAAAGATTACCCTAATGTTTTCCATTAGAGAAATTCATTTTGGATTAGAATTGTATTTTCAAACAAGTAGTTTCTGAAACCTTCACAGTAAATCCCAGAGATATTATTTATCTGAAGTTGGATAAAAACGTTGCAAACATTTGACAGCTACAATTATCCGACGACGGATAATTTTTATCTGCCTCATGATAAAAATGATCTGACTTCGGATAATTGTAGTTTTCAATTGTTTGCAGCATTTTTATCCAATTTCAGATAAATAATATCTGTGGGATTTACTGTGTTATCATGTGGGCGCTCGATGCTATCGAATATTTACATCCAAACTCGTATGTCGGTAAACCGACTGCGCTCAGGAGTTGTAGTTTCTTACGTTTTCCATACTTTTGTGAACAAATTTTCAGTTGAATAAGAGAACTTCTGATAAGAATCCGGCTGCAGACGGTAGGGGATTTTAGAGATTAAAAACTCCACAGGATTATGAGAGTTAAAGTAATTAGAGGTTTGAGAAAGGAGGTGAGCTAAAGGGTTCAATGTTTGACATTTCTTGTGAGAGGGGGTATTTTAAATATGTAAAACCCCTAAAGCGGAGTAAAAACCTGAAAAAGCTAAAAACCTAAAAAAAACCTAAAGCATGGAGTAAGAATCTAATCTATACCTTCAGAGTCTCATTTTAATCATTTTGAACTTTGTATACAACATATATTTTATAAATAGACCGTTTAAATCTTTCTGTGTGCTAAATAAAGCTTGATTGAAAGAAAATTTGCGTATATTTATATATTTGAAAAAAAAACTAATACTTTTAGTTACACCTTTTAACACTGTTCTAATGAGCTAATTGATTTAAAACATGCATCATAATCTGTTTACGGGATGTCAAAAACTATGCAAATCAACTTTTTGTATAACGGCACAGACAATTTTTGTTATTGTCTAGAATCGCGTCTTATCCGAATTTTAGATTTTTCAGTATGAGATTTTTTTAAAAGAATTTTTTTCTACTGCATAATTTAAAATTAAGCGGAGTAGCTGAAGAAAATTATTATTTTCAATTAATATGAGAAAAGCAATTAATTGCAGGTACAACGGAATGGACGAGAAATGGAAAGGGATTTTGAGTGGTGATTTTGAGTCACTTTCTCGCACTTTTCAGCTCGCTTTTCAGCCCCCTTCCCTCGAAATACATTTCGCCACTTCTTTTTCATTATCCTTTTAGTTCTGGGATACATTTTTCATGTTATACTATCTGAAAGTTTCTATTTTCAGTTTAGTATGAGCTAAAAGTTATGAAACGGATTTTTTTAATTATCTTGATACTTACGGTTTTAGTAAAATTAATGAAATTTCTCAAGCTGGAGGAAACCTAATGAAAGTGAATTCCATTCCAATTACTTTTCAAGAAAGTTGTTGCAATCAACAAAATAACTATTAGAACATTTCTCCATGTCTGACCAAAATCGTTTATCACTACTAGAAATATCTAATGTCATAAAATCTCTAAAACATATTACAATCTAAAATTCCAAAACAAGATCTTAAATTCACGCAAATACCTTGTGACTTCACCGCAGTCACCTTTTTAAATAGATGTTAATGAACTATCATTTAGCTCTGCGGCATCTCATATTCACAGGTGCTTCCTGGACCCCACAGGTTTTTCGGAAACATGAAAGGCTTGCGTGGGAGTCTCGATTACTCGAACAGATACTACATTAGAAAGCGGGTATATTAAATAAAAAGTGTTGGACCTAAAATAGTGTTAGATTCTATTTAGTTAAATTCTACGACTTTTAACCATCGCTTACACAAGGTACACCCGAAAAGAATAATTTCCATCGAGTTATCCTTTCAGTACACGAAGAATGAAAGGTAAATACCGCATGTGGCCGTAGATTTCCGACTTTATCGGCCTCTTCTTGTATATAAGTGCGCCTGGTTCTTTTGGTCAGGTCGATCCAGCGTTTGGTGTCAATTAGAAAGTCACCGTTACGGCGTCGCCAGCTCATTGGCGGCACAAAGTTTGACTCGATCTATTATCTGTGTATTTTATGTTCGTTCTTGAATGCGCACCGCAGCCTCCTTTATTCCCACAAAATGGTAATGTCCGGCCGAAGCAAGTGCCGATGTCGGGTTGGGAGGAAGGCGAAAATCTAAGCGACCGGCCGGCCTATAACACAGGTCATAGAGGTGCCGTTGGAAGGCGATGATCGTAATCTGGTTGGTTCTTGGTGTTTCAACGTGGCGGGTGCCAGCGGCCAAGATAGGAATCGCCTCGGAGGTCCCCAGCTTCGTGGATACTGGGTACATACCAGCGCAAACCACACGGGGATAGGATAACGTAAGGCCCCACTTAGCTACTAATGCTGTCGCTACCCGCCCTTTCTCCGTGTAAATTATGTCCTCTGCTGGACCACCTTCCTTGCTTTGGTCTCCAAGCCACCAGGACTAATCGCCTCACACTAGCCTGCAATCCTTTCACGACCATTCTCCTTCAAAATCTGATATATGCACTAAATTTTTCTCTGAATTCAATCCTTCTTCTCATATTTCCTCGGATGAATAAATACAATGATTATTTGTAACATTTTATATTATATACATATTTTATCGTTAAAATCTGAATTGAATCAGAACTTTTTTTAACTACAAGTCAAAACGCGAAGTTACTGGGAGCGCTTTTGTGAAAACCAAACTTTTCATACTTAATCTGATTTCGAGTTTGGATGAGTGGTAGTAACCTACTGCTAACACATAAAAAAAAAATTGATTAGCATTTCGAACTCGAAAGTTCATTGCCTCACTACCCGATTCGGGTAGTGTTTCTAGGTGGATAAATACTACCAGTGTGGGTCCACCACACCCACGACGGGCCAACACCAGTTGGCTAACACATACCAGTTAAAACTCGAAGTCAGATTGAATATAAAAATTCTTTGGGTTCCCACAAAAGCGCTCGGTAAAATCGCATTTTGACTAGTTAAAACTAACTTTGACTAAAGTCCAGTTTTAAGGGTAACATTCTATTCTAAACGTATCCCTATATTTATCTAATTCTGATATATATTTCAAATTTATCTCATTCTATCCTATTTGAATTTAAATCTGTTGATGTACACCTAAATTCATGAATTACATAGAGATTCTGCACATTCAAAATTATTCAAGAAAAATAAGAAAAAGTATCTAAAAAATTCAACAGAATTCAAACAAATTCACAAACATACCGAGCACCTCGTCCAAAAGTTTTCTGAATAATAGAAATACGAGACAACTCGCAATTTAGTAAAAAAGTAGAGTAAAAGCATACAAAGAAGTCAAAAGAATTCAAAGAAATTCAATAATATACAAAGAAATTCAAAAGTTGACATTGTGAATTCAAAAGTCTTGAAGGGAATTCACCCGCGTGGAAAAATTTCGTGGCGCTGTACTGTTTCTGTCTAGTCCGCCTTGAGTCAACACTGGCGCGCCACAGCCCGTGCAGAAATTGCCCAATTTGGTCCCGATTTCCGATGTGGCCCCGATCGGGTTTGCCACATTGTGGCTGTCGCATGGCTACTCTTGTGGTTCGGGTCGGAACCACATATCGAGAAAATACCAGCTGTAAATTGCAGCGCCATCTGCTGTGCCGACCGCCTGATATATCTGATGTTTTATTTCATATTTTCCACAATACGGTTCGGTTTTGAGTGTAATGTGATTTCAAAAATAATTAAAATGCCAAAAACGAAAAGTACCTTACGGGTACGGAAATATAGGTCAATTGCTGTTATTCCCTAGTGCGCAATGAGGATGAAGGTTAGTAGATTTATTAAAATCGAACGAGCAAACCTAACCTCCAAATAAATTGAGAATAATAAGTTAAGAAAACTATATAAACATTAATTTAAAAGTGGGAACGTTAGCAGAGGTTATGTTTGTGATTTCACAAACTCTTCCTTTCGATTGTTTGGAAAAGAAGGCAACTTTGTACAAGGGTAGACAGCAAAGCCACGTGTACCCATGTGATTCATTCGCTTAAGTTTATGTTAATTAATTATGCTAATAATTTTAGTACAACCTGCTACACGAAAATAAGTTTACAATGAACCTATGAGCAAAATAAACCTTTCAACGACAGTGAAACGTTCGTGTAAGTACGTCTTAATTGGTACTTCCTCTCTGTCAAATTTCCGACAGTGCAATCAAGAAAGTTCACTTAATTTGAACAAATTTTTGTTTTGCTTGTTGCACAAATAACGCTGGGATATTTAACCGATCCAACATTCTTCAGTATGCTATTATTGTGATAATTGAGACAATTTCTATCTACAACATTAGTGTATTACAAAGGTACGGATAGTTGCTTTAGAATTTTCAGTGTCATAACCTCACTTTGCTAGTCTTTGTTGCATGAACAGGACTACAAAATGCTGAACACCTGTTTAATTTATATTAAGTTGGACTGAAAAATATGAAAAATGTTCTGTTTTGATTTTCTAATATTTTTTAATAAAGTATAAAGTTCTCAATTTATTGTTTATTTATTACTGCAAGAAAATTTAAATAATAGTATGGCTAAACATAAAAAAATAAAAGGGCGCTGCTCTGGGCCAGATCCGACCGTCCTTATGGATGCCCAGTCTGGCCCTGATCGGGCTAGGCGTTTCATTTCGAATCTGGCGCTGGAAGGATTGCCCGACTGGGCCCACATTCTGCCACATCTGGGCCCGACCCGCGCCATGCCGAAATTTCTGCACGGGAGCCCGTGCAGAAATTACCCTATTTAGCCCCAATTAAAGTAGGGTTTAGACAAGGCCCTCTTCAGGTTTTCTATTTTTAATAAAAAAATTTTAATCAAGTGTGGCGATAATCAGGCAACCATATACAAGTATTCTGTCATTACTTATAAATATTTTCTCGCTGTTTTGGTTAAAAATTAATCAAATAATATTGAGATACAGATGGTATGTTCAGTTTTCATTTAGTGGAATTGGAGGGGTTTTCTTTTGAAAACCCTAAGTCGGGAAATCGCCAGGAATACTTGGCAACAACGAATTCAGAAACATAACCTATATTTTATCATAGCACCTTGCGTGCGAAATGCGAATGTCATTTTGACTTAGAGCGTACTTCAGAGATTGTATAATCTAAACATTTATTGAATTAGTGAATATCTAAGAGACTATCGCGAAAACAACTTTTTTCCTGTTTTTTTTTTTTGTAAGAAAAAAATTCTAAGTTCCATCTTTATGTAAAATTGTAAATATTCAGAAAAAATTACATTTTATGTAAATCTTAAACATTGTGAAATGGTCTAAAACACCTAACAACCAAACCTTACACGAAAGTTTAAAAAAATTTGTTATTAAAAAATTGTCAAAGTTCACGATCAAATTTTCAAGTTCCGTCGTTAAAAATTTTAAATGTTCATAAAAAATTACATTTCCTTCCATTGTAGAAAGTGCACATGCTGCTGCAACTGCGCACATGCGCAGTTGAAAACTTAGGCACCCGCCGATGGCCATCTATTGGATATGAACGAACTAATAAGGAACCCTCACAAAGAGTTCCGTGAGAGCCTAAGTTCTGAATGATCCCAAGTTTTACTTGAGCCGCAAAATTACTGATCCCTCAGTTTTTTGTGTGTTTAATTGGGATTTATTAAGAGGAGTTGCAAGAATTTATAAAAGATTGTAACAAATGACCCTTTTCACACCATGGCAGTTTTTACCATGATATCAAAATAACCAGTGGCGTCAATTATAAAGAGAATGCTTCTGATAAGTGGCCGAGCGTAGTAGGAGTGCCTCTGTTACCGTGGCAAAAATTTCCACGGTGTAAATAGGCTAATGCTATGACAGGTAACCTCTGAACTCTAGCATGAAATAAAGCAACAATCTTTAAGTAAGTAATTACAGTAAAACGGGCTAAGCGGGATACAAAAAATCTTGAATTTCGTGAATGACATTGCATTTTCTTCTTGAAAAATTGTTGGAGACCCTGTAGAGTAAAGAGGGTACAGTGAAGGTAAAGTAAGTAGAGTACAGTGGATAGAGTAAGATACTCATAAAATCTTTGCATTTCATGACTTCAGTTTTACTGAAATCTTATCACATAGCTGAATATATCAGCTCCATCTGCGTCATTAGAGCTCTTCTGTTATTGGCATACTTTGTATTTATTGCAATTTACAAATTTTTGCTACCCACTGAAGGGAGGTTTCCCCTACACGAAATTGTATGTACTTCTGTGCCTGTTAAAAACTTCGAGTACTTATTTTTTAAATTTCATATAGACATTTCGAACCGTGGTTTTCTATAAAAATCCCACTAATAATCAAAAGCCAAATAACAATATTTGTAATAGTATTAATTCGAGAGTGAAGGAGCAGCTCAAAAAAGCTGGGATAAGTACACACTCCACCTAAGTTATATGTTATGTTATACATATGTTATATATGTTCGGTATGGAGTTAAGTATAGAGGAATATAGGCGGATAAATTTCCGACATTTTTGGCCCAAAATAAAACCTCTAAGTTGAAAAACGAGTCACCTGCATTTTTGAAGATGGAACTTCGGAAAACCGTTTTTCAAGAAAAACGCATCTAAACTTGATGATTGCCATAAGCACACATCTTATACTTTTTCTTTGAACATAAAATATACCTACTTCCGGTTACTATCTATATATGAGTATAGTTCCAATTGATTCACTGCAGGTTCCAGTATCATCCTAGACTCAAACCGAAAAATAATCATTTTGACCTCAACTTAGAAAAACGCGAATATATCCTAAAGTAGAACCGGACAGGGTGTCCCAGACTCAAGTGTCCGGACTTATATAGCCATATAAAAATTAAAAAAATAAATAGAAAATTCCTTTTCCAAAAATCAGTTGAAGTTTTAGTTTTTTAGTTATAAAGCACTTAAGCTGGACCAATCAGGAGCGCCGTATAAACAGCCGTGTGTACGTGAACGAGATTTCAATACAGTGTTATCGAAGCGAGCGCAGAGGTGGGGTTAGCGACAGGAGAACACAACGTTGGAAGCCCGTTCACGCACACACGGCTATTTATACAGCGCTCCTGATTGGTCGAGCTTGAATGTTTTATAACTAAAAAAGTAAAACTTCAACTGATTTTTGGAAAAGGAATTTTCTATTTATTTTTTAAATTTTTATATGGCTATATAAGTCCGGACACTTGAGTCAGGGACACCCTGTATATAGCCCAGCCAATTGGTTCCTAACTTCAGAAATCGAACGAGAATTAGCCTTAAACAATTCCATGTGGCCAAGCGGACACAGGTATATATTCTGCACACACTAAATCTCAAGGTATCAAATTTTGAACCAAAAGTATTTCAAAGTGTTATCACAACGGAAAAGTAGTTAATAACTATAAATCACTGCACTATATTGGAAATTACAACTACATTCGTATTTACCTGCGTGGATGTCAATTATTTTTCCATTGTGCAACGATTTTATTGACTTTAGGATCGAAAGATACATGATTTTATGAATTAGAAAGAGATTAATCAAATTTCACAGGATTTCCGCAATTACAACAGTTTGAACATTGCAGGGTATTTCAAGATATAATATGAAATCTCCTTGATTTACAATAGATTGACAAAGATTACAAAGAATGCCAACAATTTATACTAGTTTAAAAAATTTTAAAAGAATCTAGATTCAAAGAAATACAAAATTTAAACAAAAACCTTCTAATAATTGAAAATCAAAATACACTCATCACAGAAATATAAAAAAATTATCTAAATCCCATCATGATCATTGTCATTTATGTAGATTACCCGGGAATAAATGATCAGAACTCTTCTAAGTATGATGTAATATGTTGAGATTGGTTATAAACACGATTCAAGTTATTAAATTTTAATAAGGAGAAGTAAAGTGAAGAGAAGGATCCTATTTCGTGAACGGTCACATTTTCAGGCACACTAAGCTGCCGGGCTAATAGATATTAGGGAATACGATGTTCAGCGCGTCGTCATTAATGCAACATCTCTTCGATTATAATTAAACCCAAAATGGCCGATCCTCTCTTCTTTCACAGGATCAGTCCACCATTTTATCTCGGTATTCCTCCGGAGAGGTTCGATGCCATAGCATCGAAAGCAGTCAGTCGTAAAGCAGAGATAAGTCGCCGCCTACCAAAAAGATTGCCGAAACGGCAGCAGCTGTGCTTCGATAGATATTATTCCCTGCCGAAAAGGGGCCGGAAAGGATAAATCCTCTCTTCGATTAGATCAAAATTCAGGACTTAAATTTTCCAGTCTGAAAATTCCACATACCTCACAGAACACAAAATAAAACATCCAGTCCTTAGCAAAGGTGCCTACCAAAGATCCCATGCTCAACGGTGCGGGAAAGTTACTTTCCATACTGCTCAATAATTAGCCACTTATGCACGCTGTACATGCGTCGAGAATCTAGCATTTCGTGCATATATTACACAATACAACTATTATAATTTTTAGGAATAAGTAACTTAATCTAATTGCCCTGGATTTATTATTTCGATTTTCTCACTGGATAATCGCGGATCTTTTGACCCTTTGGAATCAAGGGGTTAATTTTGCACTCAGGCATTTTGTCAGAGGCTTATTGTGCAGTCGAACACGTATTTCTGTAGCGATATTCTATATCGAAAGATACGATCAGCACATATAATGACTCGTTCGACATGACTGATGCAAGTAACGCCATCATCGCAAAACGATCGCCTTCATCTTCCCCGTTTATGGCTCAGTGCAATTCTCCATTCCCCCCACCTATCTCGAATTTTATCGCGGCACCACGCTGCGATTATCACGAAGCTGCACTATCGACTAACTAAGCTGGAAGACCTGGAAAGCATCGTGGGGGGATAATCCCCACATTAATCCGGATTCGCGATCCTCACTGCGTTACGTGACTTCCCATCCAGTTCTTCTTTTTTCATTTTTTCGTTTTATTTCTCGCATACTTTAAGCTTTGACCATCCTTCAAAGAAAACATTCATTATTTATGAACGTGATCATTCCCGACGCGATCGAATTAATAGCGTTAGATTTTTTTCCCACTTCCCAGAACTCTAATTACGCTTTCAAGTTGAAATGCTAATTTCATAGATTTTATCTGTACATATAATTAATATTAGATGATTTTATTTAGGACTAAAATAAAATTCTCGATGTTCTATTAAGGTAATTGTACTCGAAATATACAGGAGTTATATATAACCATTTTCATTATAATGAAAATGGATATAGTTGTACAAACCAAAGTTTTTTCTTATTCTTTGTCTCATATATATGTTAAAGAACATGAATTATTTTTCTAAATAATTGTACGTACATTCAATTGTGGAGCGTGCAGAAAGTTACCAATTCTTTAGCGGTGCCCTAAATTAACTTCCGCACCGTTGGAAATGCGCTATTTGATCCAAAATTGCTTCTCTGCAGGACTAAGTGACTCCCATGGAAATCATCGTAAGATCATCTCATCGCTTTGGCAGAATGAGGGATGATTATGAACTCTTTCACTTTCATTTTAACTTCTTCTTTTCAGAAATTCAGGCTAGATTTTTTTTCATAAATGGTTGTGACAGTTAAAATGTCTAAAAAAATACAACCCACGTGAATTTTGGAAGAATGAAACTGAATGCGAAAGTGAAAAAGTTACATAATCGAAACCCTGATCGTGAGTTTAATGAGTGGACAAACCCAAAGGAATAATACAACTTTCCGCACTTGTTTGTTACTTGTTAATCCATTCCCATTATTTCTACAGTTCATATTATAATCAATTTTCCGGTTCATGAACATCAAATTTGATATACAATAGTTTATTGAAAGTTTATATGTATAACATTCCATTTACTACGATAATAGAGAAGTATGAATAGAAATGCATGGATTTCACTTTTAATGAATTGAGTAAAGTACTATATTATTTGTAGAAATAAATAAGATAAAAGTAAAAAAATTAATAAAATTATAAATAAATTTTTATAAATCACAGGTTTGCTTGGTTCAGAAAAGGAAGTACGCATTTTTTAAGTCTCATTTTCATATCTACTGTTAGATGTATAATGAAGTATGAAAATTTCCGCTCATGTTTGATATAGGCACGTTTTGCGCTGCAACAAAAATTATACTTTCAGGGAAGAACGCTTTCGGACAAGTGCATGTTAAACCCTGTTGCGGTTGATGGTGGGTAATTTGTTGCGCTATAGGCAGAGAACATAATAATACAATTATATGCATCGTGCACGCCCGGTGCGATCTTATTAGCAGGCAATATTTTAATCTTAAATTGGCTCTAATGGTCCCATAATTCGGAATACGTTATTGCTTCAAGCATCGAGACAAGTCCGACGGCGTAGAGAATTATTATCCTAGCAAAAAAGCTAGAATAGACAAAGCATTTCAAATTCTCATTTTTCAAAAACTTTTCAAAATTTTAAGAATATTGCAAATTTAAAAACTTCAAAAATTTATAATTTCAAATTGTATTTTGCGCGTTTTAAATCAATCGAAATTTCTTTAAAATATTTGAAAAACAAATTTATTTTCGAAACTATTAAGCTATTCAAAGTCTTACAATTAGTCAATTATGGCATTACTTTAAAATTTGTGCTATTCAAAATTTAAATCACTGACGACTGACCAATTTGTAATTGAAAATGTATACCACAAATAAAATTTAACAATTTACATTTCAAAGTATTTGAAAATTGCACAATTTAAATTTTAAAACGTCTGAAATGGAACAACTAAAATGATTAGAGGCACAAGAATTGAACTAAAATTTTTGGAAGATATATAGAACCGAAACAAAGAGAAGGTTTTGCACCATGAAATTTTTGACCAGATATAAAGTTGTTGTTGATCATAAGCAATTTACGGACTAATTGCAAACGAGACGTAATGCGTTATTTAGTAACGCTTTAAGTTTCTTCGGATGTTCGGAATGCCGAGATGAACCTTACCACAGAGTCGAAAGTTAATCATTGTCGTTTTGTGTCCTTTAAAGTTTAATCGGCAATTCTGGACTTCCCTAAAACATCGCAGATTTCGTGACATCCAATCAACCGTATCACGCGGAGAAACACGCTTTTAAAAATCTAAAATGACGAAGTTTCGAAGGATATGAGGTAAAATTCTCTCTTTCAAACTCACTTTCTTATGTTATAATATTTTATTGAATATTAATAATGAATATTATAACAAAAACTATATAGAAAAGCTGGCAATGAGATTGGAAATTTCTGTTTTAGATCTTCGAATTCTGATTAATGAACCGATCGTAATTATAATTGAACCCTGGGTTAAATCTTCCAACCATGATAGTTTGAATTATAAGCATAAATTTCACAGTTTTTAGTCTCGGAGAACCTCGAGGAGAACATCTTTGTATGTCAGGCAGAAGATAAAACAACAATTAAACCAAAATTTTAAAAACGCTGGCAATGTCTTATTTATGTATTTCGTTTTGCATTCGGCGCCAAATGGGTTAATATTATATGTCTTCAGTAAGGCCATAAATATGGGGAATACCGGATCCAAACCCTCTCGCCTTGCAAACGTTTAAAGTTTAAACACTGGGTTCGGTGAATGCAGCATGTGTGCAGGGAGGGTCAAGAAAGTAGTGGGGAACAAAGAATTTAGAGAGGGGGATTCTTATTAAGACTTAATGTATTCGCTTGTATAATTAAACAGTCGTTCTTCTGGTAAGAATCAAGCTCAAAAGTTCTAAGTTCTAGACTTTCATTTAATGTACCTCCGATCTTAAAGTTTTTTATTTATTCAGTTAGAAATTAATATAAATTTAATTATAAATTGAGTTATCTGAAGTTAGTTAGTATGTACTTAACGGTTATAGATTTTAAATTTGAATCTGCGTATTACACTGTTCAACCAAATATAAATTTAAAAAAACAGCTGAGTTTTCAACTCTGAGAATAAATTGGCTTTTTATTTCAGTCCAATTGGCTTTTAGATCCCTAACATAAATTCCCCTTCATTTCGAATGCCACAAGTCAATCACCTTTTTCCTCTAGACAACTATTACCAACCCACACAAAACCTTTTGCTTAACCAGACAAACATTTCCGTTATTTTCAGATAGCTCATTTGCCCTAAGAAACTAAGCAGTCAGAATAAGGTTTTTCTCATCAGATTTCTTTAGCAAAGGTAGGAAGCGGAGCGAAACAGCCTCGTCATAACAAACAGGCTCAGCTCGGAGCCTGAATCCATCCACAGCTTCTTCCGCGGACTCGCCACGCCACATGGTACATTGGTACCCCTACTGATACACCTCTGACGGGCATGCTTATCTGCACACCATGGGGTTCTCGTGCAAACGAGAGAGAAGAGGCGGTGTAGAGCAGTCAAAAGAATAGGTTTTATTAGATATGCTGGGATATACCATGTGAAGAGAGAGGAACTACTAGAAGATAGCTGAATGGCAATGGAGGAATAGAGAGAGGAAAAGAGTCGGGCAGAGAGTCTATAGGCCGTTCGCCATGGTCAGCTCTCAAGAACTTGAAAACCACAGCGTGGCGATGGCGGACCCACCGATCTAACTCGACTTAACTACATAACTACATCTTTCTTTTACCTTCCTTGCGAACAGAGCCGCGGACCCGCGGGCTCCCCCCCCCCCCCATTCGCTCTTTTTCCCCCTTTCACCCATTCTCTCTTGATCCTAACTTCTGAACTCGTTCTTCTACTTTATAGTTCTAAAATTCTCAAGATCGACAATATTACTTTATTTATTAATATTTAGTATCTTGTATTACAGCACAAATGTCAAGTAAAATTGCAATACATTAGGATTCTTTCTCTTCTCTTAATTCTTGCCCTTCTTGGCTTGTTCCTTGTCCTTTACATCTTCCTCTCCCATTCTTCCTCCTTAATTCTTCCTCTTTGTTTCATCTCTCCTTTTCATCAGCCCTCTTTTTCGCCCTTGCCACAAGTACCTTTCCCCTCTCTCTCTCACTCCTCTCTCCTGCACCGCCTTTCTGTGTTACGTTATACAAGCGATCCGCCAGAGCCGCGCCGCTGGCGGCACGGAAAAAAGGCGGCCCTAAAAGAACTTCATATTTTTTATGCTCTGACAGCAACTTGGGTGGTCCAAAATGGCCGACAATGATATAATATAGTACTCTCTCTCGCGAACCTCAACGGCGAACCGCTTTATGGGCTCTCGTGGTTTTTATCCTATATATACCACTAACTACGTAACCCATATGTGTCCCAAGTACCCGAGCATTATCTGCACTCCCGGGGGTATGTAATTATTCGAGAATGATTCTTTCGCCCCTGCCTCCCTTGGAAGCAGAAAGGGAGGTGAACATTTAAGAGGTTGCCACCGAAAGACTATTCGATTTTTCTCCAGGCAATGTATATGTAAGTGCCTGCGTGCCTCTTTACCCCGCAACGTCTCAGATGCGATCGATAACAATCTCGACAGTTTTATAAGCAGCCAAAGTATCGATAATTAAATATGCTTGCATGCTCGATCACACCCTTCGCGCTTAGCGACCTCGAACCGGAAGTGATGTGGAGGAAAGCTCGAATTTACTTTCAAGTCTCAATTGATTTAAACAGATTGTGAACCCTGATTACATATTTTTCAATTTTCGAGAATTTTCAAACATAATTGCATTTACAATATGTATTTTCTCATATTTTTAGAAGTGAGCATTCATAATACTATAAATAAAGAAAAAATCGGGTCTATTTCAGTGGCTTCAAGATTTTTCAGTGATTTCAGGATAGTTCAGGAACTTGAAGACACTTCAATGACTTCAGAATACTTCAGTGCCTATATTATATTTGAGTGACTTTAGGAAACTTCAGTGACTCCAATGACTTTTCTAGACATTTCAGTAATTTCATTATATACTTCAATGATTAAAGGATACTTCAGTAATTTGACTTGACGGTGAGATACTTGAATGACTTCCGAACACTTCAGTGACTCAAAAATATTTCAGTGACTTCAGGATACTTCAGTGTCATCATTTAATTTACTTGACCTTAGGATATATCAGTGAATTCAGAATATTTATGTGATTTTAGGATACTTAGTGAATTCAAGATATTTCAGTGACTTCACTTGACATCAAGATACTTCAATGACTTCAGGATAGTTCAGTGACTTAAGGATACTTCGGTAACGTCAGGATATTTCCGTAATTCAACTTGAAATTAGAACACTGGATACTTCAGTGACTTACACGAATTATTTCAGTGATTTTATTTGACTTCAGGACACTTTAGTGACTCCGGTAGACATTAGTAACTTCACGTTATGTCAGGCTATACTTCAAGGAAATCGAGTGACTTTAGGAAATTTCGAAACCTCAAAAATGGCTATAATTTAATTTAACAGAATTCGTTTCAATTTAACACTCAATTCTTGAATTGAAATAGGGGAATCTTAAACCTGAGCCAATTTTACTTGAATCCAAACAAATTTCGCTGAATTTAATGCAAAACAATTAAAAAATTTATTTCTGTTCTAATTCTGATAAAAATTAAGTATACATCATTCATACGCCATGAAAGATATTAATTATATTTTTAATTTTACAGTTAACTATAATTTAATCCAATTTGAAATATCTTGAGTCCTGGGAAAGAAAGTTTGAAGAAAGTTTTTTAAATCTGCATTATAATTATGCCTGACTTATACATGAAATAAATCCAAATATTTTTTACAATATTTTTACATAAAATAGACCTGAAAAAATAACCAGAGATAGAATATTCTATAAAGAGCAGAATGCTGAATGCGGCTAAGGCCTATAAGTATAATAATTTCCAGGTTCAGGTGTATTAACCCCCTGACCAGTAATGACGTGTTTATATGCCTCATTACTGATTCATATACATCATACTTCCGAGCATCAAAACCCCTATAATTATTATATATTCTATTAGCGTTTTAGGTTCTTAGATCCTCATAGTGTTTATCTCTTACTTAAAGAAGACTTTTTATTATTGGCATATCTTTCACCTGCAAAAAAAACAATTCTAAAAACGGATACAGTAAAACAGCAATAAAAATTAGTAGATCAGAGATACAATAATAATATTGTATTTGCCCTTCAATGATTTTGTGAGCTTTTATATTATATTTCATTTTTCAGCACCTCAAGTCGATGTTTATTCAACAATATATCTCGTTGAAATTTCCGTAACGAATCTTGATTATACACCATTAAGAATTTATGAGAAAAATATTATTCTGTCTCATAGAGCGGCATAACAAGTGCGTTTCGAAAGATCATTAAAGAGTCTGTACCTGCAGCTGTAATTGAAGCCTCACTTCGATGATTGAGATGAAATAAGCACACGTATTGATACGTGTGTGTTCGTGTTTCCGTGCAGCGAGCGCGCGGTGCTTCAAAAGGATGAAATGAAGATGGCTGGCGAAGAGTTTGAAACCGTGTTCTGAATGCCTCAAATTAGAGACCGTTTCTTCGAAAGGGTGCTGCACTACTTGGCATGAAAAGAGTCAATTATAAGCCTTGCAACTAAATATAAAAAATGAATAAAAAATAAAAACCAACTCCCTGAGAAATAGACATTATATGTCTACAGATATGCACCATATTTCACATGTATATCGTTGCTACATAATTGTAATTGCAAAATCTCGATATAAAATGATATGGTTTTTCTTAACATTAATTAATGTACATATATTTGGAAAGAATTGTTTTAAAAAACATATACTTTGGAAGGACTCTTAGTATTATAAAAAGACGGATTAATAATAAAAAAAAGAAAGCAAGGTGGATTGTTTGTCCCTTTTTTTCTTCCTCTTCTTCCCTTGTTATATATAGACTGTCTCTAATGAGCCGATTACCTGTTGTTCAGAAACATACTGCTTTCATTTGAACTCATTTTGTGCAATTTACACAAAGTTACACAAACTGACTTTCTTGAATATATGTTCTTGAAAAACTACTGACTTCTTTGAACATACTTTTTTAAAGCCTTCTTGTACAATTTTGTTACACAATTTCACTCTTTTAGGTTAATGTTTCATGAAAAGATTATTTCTAAAAATTGAATAGAAGCAGAGGCATTAAGCCATAGATTTATGTCGTACACTACTAGTAGAGTTCGGTTCTTTGTACTGTTCTCAAAAGAACTAACCCAAATTATAATGAGAATAGTGATAAGCGAGGTAAAGAAGGGTACTTTGAATTTTAATTAATTTTTTAACTGTCATAAGTAATCAAATTTGTAATTTAATGCTTGTTAAAACTATATGAAGGTGTAGGTATAATTTGTATAAATATATAATCGTAGATGCTCAATATATGTTAGAATTTATTTGAGCTATTGTTTGCAATATGACTTATTACTTACAACGGTACTTTTTGTTAAAATCCAAACCGTGATTCTCTCTAGAAACTAGCTAAAATCTGGACAGCCTTCATATATTCAAATTCGTAACGAACTCCTGGGTAGCGCCAAGATTGGAACTAGACAGCAGACAGGTTTGAATCAAACAAGTAGCAAAACTACACAGCACCAGCCTAGTGCCAGGCTAGTATTGCGTGAATAGATAGGCTTGTGAAAAACTGTACTGGCTTCAGCATTATTCAAGACTGCCACGAAAAAAATTAATTTCGTAGTTGATTCTTACTTATCTACTCCGTATCGATAAAAAGTTTCGACAATAGAAAGTATCCATGATAAACAATATTTTTCTGATGAAATAAATGGTCTTCAGCCGCTGATAACACAGCCCCACAAAAAAAACGAAGTTTCATATCCCTCAACCAGACCCATGTATCCCTACATATTTTTTATCGCTGAATCTGAATCCGAGGTCAAAAAAATTCATATACCCCATACATTTTTAGCTGGAGCCAAAAAACACCCCTAGGTGAAAATGATATTAAGCAACGAGCATAGTTTTTGCATCTTAATCAATCGAATTATACCAATTTTAAAGTGTATTGAACATAAAATTGATTTGAAACAACCCCCCGCCCCCACTTACCCTCTAACCCAGCTAACCCCTAAAAACCACCTCTACCAAGCGACAAGCAGGCTAACCCACCTACCCCTGGAAACAGCGAGTTTAGTCGCCTTTTTTTTAAATAATTATATTCGACACCACAAGCGTGCTAACCCAAGTACCCCCTAACTCACCTAACCCATAGAAACGAATCCTACCAAACCACAAGCAAGCTAACCCACCTACCCCTGGGAACAGCGAGTTTAGTC
>CAKNXH010057865.1:78084-89235 GCA_932178445.1 Andricus quercusramuli
CCACAAGCAAGCTAACCCACCTACCCCTGGGAACAGCGAGTTTAGTCGCCTATTTTTTTTTTAAATAATTACATTCGACACCACAAGCGTGCTAGCCCACGTACCCCCTAACTCACTCAACCCCTAGAAACGAATCCCACCAAACCACAAGCAGGCTAACCCACCTACGCCTGGGAACAGCGAGTTTAGTCGCCTACTTTTTTGAAATAATTACATTCGACATCACAAGCGTGCTAACCAACGTCCTTTGAACTTAAGGGTAGTTTCTTTCAACTCTTTAGGGAAGGCTTATTAGTATTACGTTTGACTCAGGATACTTACCGTCCAGTGCCGCTTTTCATTAAACTTGGCACAGGGGTAGAGTTTAAAAAAAAACAGGGGTAGAGTTTCGACTAAACTCGCTGTTTCCATGGTAGGTGGGTTAGCCTGCCTGTGGTTAGGTAGGATTGGCTTCTAGGGGTTAGGTGAGTTAGGAGGTAGGTGGGTTAGCACGCTTATGGTATCGAAAGTAATTATTTCAAAAAAAAAGGCGACTAAACTCGCTGTTCCCAGGGTTAGGTGGGTTAGTCTTCCTGTGATTTAGTAGGATTCGTTTCTAGGGGTTAGGTGAGTTAGGGGGTACGTTTTTTAGCACGCTTGTTGTGTCGAATGTGATTATTTCAACAAAAAATAGGCGACTAAACTCGCTGTTCCCAGGGTTAGGTGGGTTAGCCTGCCTGCGGTTAGGTAGGATTGGCTTCTAGGGGTTAGGTGAGTTAGGAGGTAAGTGTGTTAGCACGCTTGTGGTGTTAAATGTAATAATTCCAAAAAAATAGGCGACTAAACTCGCTGTTCCCATGATAGGTGGTTTAGCCTGCCTATGGTTTGGTTGGATTGGTTTCTAGGGGTAAAGTGAGTTAGGGGGTAAACTATTTATCAAGTTAATAAATATACACCCGTTTTCCGCTTTGCCCACTTTATCATTTTATCTAGTTAATAACACAACTGTTACGTCAAAGCATACATGTAATAGAACTCTGACGGACATAATTTAATGAAGAGAATTAAAATCGAAAATATTATCGCAATTAAAATAGATATAATGACTTGATAAATATCATTCGCAGGTTATGTAGAAAACTTGTGAACATAAAGGCGTATTCATATATGCAAGAAACTTTTCGTCGTGAGCCATCCATCGATAACTGCAAATCGATCCCTAACTTACTAACTCCACTTTGAAAGCGGTTATTTTGTGAATTGGCCTGCATGTTGTTCTGATTCAACGTTCCAATGGAACCCTTTCAGATCTCTACAGTTTTCTACTGGAGCTCAAGTTCTAAAAGATGCAAACTTTTCTCTAAGCCGCAACATTAGTGAACCCCCAGTTTATTGTGAGTACTTTTTTATGTTTAGAAGAGGGTCTCCAGTGGATTGCTCTTGCCTATCTGTTACATAGGTTTGAAAAATTGTTTCTAAGTTAAATACATACACGTAGATGGTATTCTATCACAATATGTATCTGTCGTAAGCTGCCAATTGTCCTTGGGCCAGAAGGCTAAATATCAGAACTAAGCCTCAGTGTGACGAATCTTAGCATATACTTTCACGTTTTGTCACGTCTTGAGGTAAGACCGACCTCGAGGGGAGAACGCGAGTCCCATTCAGGTAACTCTCTTTCTGAGTAAGGTACACCAGTCGTTAATTATCTTAGTTTTAAAAAAGCATAAGCTGAGAAAATCGACGAATGCTAATTGTTGTGATACATATTTAGATATACTCTATAGAAAGTTTGAAAACTTCCCTCACAATAGACTAACAGACTATGCCCTATGGGTTGATAACGTGAATATCCTATATATATATACATATATATCATTATGTGAAGTCGAAAATTACTTTGGCAAGCGTCACAAGCGTTAGAGAAACTACGCAGTAGGTTTTTTATACCCTTGAAACCCTATTATACATTTTTCCCTTTTAACATTACTTTATATATCAACAAGAGAATAATTTTCAATATGAATATCTTCTTTTTCAATACTTTATTGAAAATTATTAATGATATGCAACATCGCTAATCTGTTGATTAATAGTCTAAATTGCTGAGGAGAAATATACCTCAATCTAAAATTCGACTTTCGATGCATGCGGAGCAGATCGAAAATCGAATTTCCTACTCTAGGGTAGAAGTACTGGCATCCTCTACTCTCTAAATCTGAATCAGTGAATAGTCACTTATTGTCAGTGAAATCTCACTGATTCAAATAGCTAGAATCCGGTCACTGGCAACCAGTGAAAAGTTACTTATTCATTCAGTGACAGTTTCACTTTTGAAAGTTGGCAGCACTGCACCACGTATCAATTTAGCAGTCATAATAAAATAAAATTTTAGTAGATTCAATGAAATAAATGTGATCAAATATAAAAAAATGTGGAAAGATTTGATGCTTCTAAATGACAAAAACCTCACATATTTCTTTACTTTCAAGATTCGACTGTCATGTACACACCCGTCAAGTAAGTACTTTTTATACGAGTTAGAGTATATTTTTCCGGCAGTGAATTCAGCACACTTACAGTCCGAAAGTTCGAAAATTTATTTCCTGACCGAATCCATTTCAAATCAGGCAGGTTCTACATTTGAAGTTGCAGAATTTCTCGGGGACAAAATATGTTGTTTTCTAGAAAAAATTAGGCGATACGTATTTTTGCGATTTGTAAAAAAAAAATGTTTGGCCGTTTTTCTGAAAATGTTAAAAGTCGATTTTATCAAAAAACCCACACTTATATTTTTTGTCAATTTTTTGTTAAATTTGTACTATCATAAGGAAAGTACCTTGTGAGTTTAATGCAGGTTAAATAACTTTTGTGGACAGGAGAATTTTTGTTCATAAAATCGAATTTTCGCATTTTTCTTAAAAACAACAACAGATACAAAAAAATGTTAACAAAATAGTTCGCACATTCAAAAAAGTTCTACAGAAAGTTCTCTTACGCATTTATGATATCTTGTACCATTTCCGAGAAAAATGAAAAAATTCAATTTTCATAAACAAAAAATTGTCTTCATTCCTGGCTTAAGGAAATACCCACCATTTTTGTTAAATATTAAAAAATATATATACGTTCATATGAGGAAAACTGTATGTTAGTTTTACGTGGGCTGAACAATTTTTATCATCAGAAAATTATTTTTCATATATTCGAATTTTGAAATTTTTTTCTGAAACAATTCAAGTTACAAATTTAATGTCAAGACAAAAAATTTTTTGACTGGAAAGCTTTTATAGTCAATATATTTAAATATATTTCACATTTATCCAGGTATTTTTCAACAATGTATAAAAACTTTATCTGAATCTCAGTTTAAAAAATGAATAAATAATACCTTGATTAATATTTAACAAAAATAGTGGGTATTTCCACAAGCTAGGAATGAAGACAATTTTTTGTTTATGAAAATTTAATTTTTTCATTTTTCTCGGAGATGGTACAAGATATCATAAATGCGTAAGAGAACTTTCTGTAGAACTTTTTCAAATGTGCAAAATATTTCGTTAACATTTTTTTGTATCTGTTGTTGTTTTCAAGAAAAATGCGAAAATTCGATTTTATGAACAAAAATTCTCCTGCCCACAAAAGTTTTTTAGCCCGCATCAAACTCACAAGGTACTTTCCTTATGATAGTACAAATTTAACAAAAAATTGACAAAAAATATAAGTGTGGGTTTTTTGAGAAAATCGACTTTTAACATTTTCTCAATTACGGCAAAAAAGTTACCCGAGTTTAAATAAAAAATTGGGGTTTTTTTGAAAAACAAAGCCAAAAATTCAAATACGCATAACTCTGTCAAAAAATTTTTTTTCACAAATCGCAAAAATTCGTATCGTCTAATTTCCTCTAAAAAACAACATATTTTGTCCCCGAGAAATTCTGCAACTTCAAGTGTAGAACCTGCCTGATTTGAAATGGATTCGGTCTCACTAAGAAAATTATTTTTGCCACATAAGTAGAAGAATAACAACAACGCTTTACTTGAAAACTTAGAGGTTATGTCTCGCATGATTTACTCTGGTTTTACTGAATTGATTAGTGAAAAGTCCGGAATCACTGATTTAATTAATGAAATGTCCAACTACTATGGCAATCAGTGAATTTTTCACTGATTCATATTTAGAGAGTAGTACTTAAGCATGACATTGCATCACATAGCATTAGTACTAGCATCATCGATATGATGAAAAATTGCATGCATGACTTGGGCCGAGGCAGCGATTTCACTCGTATGATATCAGCCCTCGGTTCGCTCGGGTAGCTAACTTCACACTCATGAAATCGTTACCTTTCGACCCTCGTCACGCAATATACCATTTATTGTCACTTGGCTGTGCGTCGGCAGCTATTTTCAAGTGACATATTTTAATATATATTTAAACATTATAAAAAAAAATTTTTAAAGAAAAATATCGGCGGGATTTAAAAGAATCGGCCGGATTTAAAGTAACGACGGGATTTTAAAAAAATATCGGCGGGCAAGACGGGACTCGTAATTTTCGTCTGAAACAAAAAAACCAAAAAAAAATTTAATTTCAATATATTTTTCTTCTATGTGAACTAAGAAAAACCCGAAAAAATTGTGAATTTAAAATTTTTCTCAAGTTTGAAGAAAATTTGCTTTTTGCAACAACAAAAAAATCATTTCAACTTGCTAAACAAGTTGTTTAAAATATTTTTTCCATGAATCTTTTCAGTTCAAATAGAAGAGAATACAAAACTGAAGCTGATAAGCCTCAGTTCGTTCTGATTGGTGGTCTAGTTTTCTTGCAATCACGCCCGCCAGTTTAGAAAAATCGTAAAAACGAAAACTCGAGAAAACGCGCTTCAAAGTTTACGATAAGCTCGTATGCCTGCTCGACACCCCACCGCGTTTAGTGCTGCATCTTTAAAAATACTGGGAATCAGCCTCTATCACTTTAAATACATATTCTTATATATATTAGGAATAGATTTATGCAATAAAAAAAAAATCGATTTTTTGAGCCTTCTAAAGCAGGATCCCCCCTTAATATCTGTGAAAATAATCACGTCGCGACTAAAACCCAGGTTTCTGGATTATTGCCGTACCAGTGTACTATATTCTTCTTCTTGCTATATTAAATTCAGTCACAGAAGTGCAGTAGTAACAGTAAGTCACGCTATATGACTCCGAAAGATATAATGTTGATGCCACCCGTGATTACTCTGTAATAAAATCAGATAATCCTCTGATTCCGTATTATAAATTATGTATCAGTTAACTCTCTACAAACCTCCAAGTCTAATTATAAGGTTCTTACAAAGTCGAGGATTTATATCACAAAATCTTTTAAACATATCATTCATCATTATGAAAGATCATAATCATATAAAAAAAGGGTCTTTTTAAAGTAAAATTTCGTTTTATTACTATAGTTAATTGTCCGAGAGAAAGTATTAATGCTTAAAAATAATTTTTGAAATTGTTAATCAACTTCTTACAATGACTTCTACGAGTATGTAATTAGGTTGTAAACCCGAGATTATAATGATGGGTGAGAGAAGAAAAATATTTGAGAAATACTTCTTTTCGCATTATACTCTGGCTGGAAGCTGTGAGGCAGTCTGCGAGGTCCATTTTGAACGGTAGATAATTATCTCCTTGGCGTTGGGTGAATTCCCGCTCCCGCGAAAGATCAGTGTTTCTGAAATAAGTATCTGGGGAAATAGGCCGTGTACCCTCTGGGGTGGTCGACAGAGCTGCCATTTGCGGCAATTCTCTAATTCCCGCCCCTCGCCGTTTACGATCCATGGCGCTTTAGAGCAATATTTATCCGTGCCGGGAAATCTCGGGATACCGAAACCAATTCTCGCTTCATCTCTTTCTTTCTGTTCTGGTCTCAGGCTGGTTATGACCACCGGCGGAACAGCGGAATTATCGAAGCGTTAGGGGAGAGAAAGGTGGAGCAACGCATTGGCCTCGAAAAGATGGCCGTGGTCAGCTATATGGTCGATAATCCTCCTACATAGAATCCATTTTTCTCCTGTTGATAGGTATTAATTTCGAAGCCTACACGCCCCACTTCTTCGATGATACTCCGGGAACCACGACCCCACGGACTAAGCCTAACATACCTACTCCCACCGCAGGTATCGGCCAGGTAGTCTGCCCTTTCGAAACATTTTTAATGATAGTATGCCATGATGCAACTTCACAAAATTAATGTGTTCATAAAAAATTCGGAAGCAGCTGTCTTTGGAATATATTCTCATTCTAACAAAGTTTTACTTATATATACACGGTAAAAATTCATCCGTAAAAAAGTCACGAACTAGTAGCTAGGTCTCGGATATGAGAAAAATTCATCGGATACTGACGTATTTTCGTAAATAACCTGAGAACTTTGAGAAAGAATTGACGAACTCGATGTGAAAATTCTAAAACGGTTCATCACTTTTTTTACGTGAATGATTAAAAAAATATTACGAGTGATTGGGAAAAGATTCTCAGCACTAACGAGCTTGCCCGACAAATCTGGGAACTAGGAAATAGGTTCACTTGTACGTGGCCCGCACACACGCTCGCCCAAACGTGCGGTGCGTGTGTGCGCTCGCATGTGTGCGTCGAGCTCGTCGGACGAGTGGCTAGAAGTTTTATAATGACTATTTAGAGGAGTCACGTTAGACGTTAAAAATCAAAAAGCTATCAACCCGGGCACTTTCCACCGATTTTGATGAAACCTTTTGCATTGTGTTGCCAAATATATCTTTTAAAAATTTAAACAAAAAATCTTGTACGCTAATTGTTATTTAGTTATTTAAGCCAATAATTATAAATTATTTTGTATATGCATATATTTCCAGAGAGGGAAGCGGTAAATTCTACCTTTTTTTGTGTAATATGGGCAACCAAGGAAATGAGGAAAACATTTTTACAAAAAAAAAATGTATATTATTATGTCAAGGCAAGTGTTAAATAAATTGTTCCCAAAAGTTCTGACGGACAGTCTCGCAAGCGGCGCCGCAAAGCCTATGAGTATGGAAACTATCCATCCTCTTCTCTTCTGGATGAAACACCCCGCCCGAAATGGTTTTTTCATGATTATTTCGGAAAGGTGCATCAGGCAAAAAGGAAATTTCGCAGGCAACTTGTACATAAAGTATACATAAGAAACTATGGTATTTACTTTTTCTTTGTCGGCCATACTTTCCGAGATATCCACCCTGGGAGTAGGGGGTGAGATTGACAGCGCGGGTCTCATGCTCCTGTCATAGCTCATATCTTCAAATGAGATAGTTTTGCGATAAAAATGCATTGAACGTAAGTGATAGAGCGGAAAATTCTGCATAATTTCAGTAATGTGCACTTTTATACAGAAACGACCCCATTTCGAGATATGAGCTACGAAAGAAGCGTACGGCCCGCGCGGTACAACTCACCCCCTACTCCCAGGGTGAATATCTCGGAAAATATGACCAACAAAGGAAACGTGAATATCATCATTTCTTGTGCATATTTCATGCACAAGTTGTCTACAAAAATTCGTTTTTCACCGATGCACCATTTTCAAAATAATCCCAAAAAACCTTAAGGAATATGCATGCTCAATATTATTCATTTATTATTTTTTTTAGTTTATAAATTTCAAAAATTTTTGGTCCGCTATTTTGAATTTTTTCCCCATCAAATTCATAATCGGCAACCCCAACTTATTTTGGAAAATTTAAACAAAAAAATGGATTTTCAAGTTCCCGCACAAGATTTATTGTTTAACTTTGTAATAGACATATTTAGCAACATAATGCAAAAGGTTTTATCAAAATCGGTGGAGAGTGCCCGGGTTGACAGGTATAAACCTCAGTTGACAACAAAAAACTTCCTCCGTATAGGCGAACGGAAAGCGCAGTCGAAAGACAAGCCGTATTATTCCATTATATTCCAAATTCATATCATTTTATCCTCATTTCTGTCTAAAATAAATGTCAACTTTTTTTCCCACTGCAACGAGTTGAACAACTTTTGGATCAAAATTTGACGCCTTGGGATTTGGTGTGTTCTCACACATTCAATCTTCTTCATTTCCTCCTTCCTTCACATAATTGGGTACCTAACTTTAACGCCTTATCATATTCTTTGATACATATAATGTATAAGAGAGAATTTGTATTTGGAAAATATTTTCACCTTTGTTTAATAATTGAAAATCTATACATTTTTTTTGTAAAATTCTTTGTATGCATTTAATCGACATTTATTCTTTGTCGTTTTAGATTACACCACTATTCCGAAGAAATTATTTTTGAAAAATGTCCAGACTTTGGAGTTGAAAACTGAAAATTCATGACGTTTAAAGAAATTTTCTCATTATTAGTCATGTATCTGGCCTTTAGCTCGCACCTTGGAGCCAGCAGCGAAACCTAATGTGTCCCCATGCAAGAACAAGACATAGATTTTTCTAGCGCGGTGGCGTTGGCCCCTGACGACTAAAAATCGAAATACGAAATTTTGAATTCTAAAACATAGATTATTGTAGATAATTATATTCCGCATCTTTTTTTTCCTTTGCAAAAATATCATATCTTTTTTTATATTTTTAAAAAATTGCATAAAACTCTTTTTTTTAAAGTCAATTTTTAATCCGATTTTTGCCTTCAACTCGTGCTCAAATCCATAGTTTTTGGAATTTATTCATAAAATTTGTAGGAAGCATTCCTTATAGTGTTCTTGTTATGACGGTTAGCGATAAAAATTTTCAACTTTATTCATAACAATATCAAAAATTATTTTCTACGCTATTGCATAATTCGTTCCACAAAACGTTTGAGCGTTTCGTTTATCGAGGAAAGTTTGAGCAATCAAAAACTTCCTGCGGAGAAGTTGTTCAGAAATGTACAAAGAAGTTTTCTGCAAAAGCTTTTTTCAAATAAATCAATAGGTAAAAAACTGTGAACGCTAAACTTTAAGCGCGCGACTGATCTTCTATCCGTGAATTATGCCGAGTCGGAACGTCTTTTCTTATATACGGCGGTGCGATGAACTCGAAATGTAATATACTAATATAGGAAGATTCCCGTTTTTTATATTTTGAACTTCTGTACAGATATCGTGATAAAAGCGTGTTTTGGTAATAATTTGAATAATAATTCCGTAATAAGGCTTTTCAAAAGAAAATTTTTTAACGCAGGGCGAAGAGTACGTCTCTACTTCTATTTATATAAATTGTTATAAGCATAACTCTTCGATGAATAAATAAAAATTCAACATATTTTATGTCAATTGAAGTATTGTTATTTATATTTAAGCCTGACTCTCTATAACCCGCCTAAACGTCAAGACGTTCCGACTCGGCATAATCCACGCATTATAGAAGACCAGTCGCGCGCTTAAAGTTTAGCGTTCACAGTTTTTTACCTATTAATTTATTTGAAAAAAGCCTTCGCAGAAAACTTCTCTGTATTTATTTGAACAACTTCTCCACAGAAAGCTTTTGATTGCTCAAACTTTCCTCGATAAAAGAAACGCTCAAACGTTTTGTGGAACGAATTATGCAATAGCATAGAAAATAATTTTTTATATTGTTATGAATGAAGTTGAAAAATGTTTATCGCTAACCGTTATAACAAGAACACTATAAGGAATGCTTCCTACAAATTGTATAATGAAATTCCAAAAACTGTGGATTTGAGCACGAGTTGAAGACAAAAATCGGATTAAAAATTGACTTAAAAAAAAAGAGTTTTTTGCAATTTGTGAAAAATCTAAAGAAGATATGATCTTTTTGCAAAGAAAAAAAAGATGCGGAATATAATTATCTACAATAATCTACGTTTTAGAATTCAAAATTTCGTATTTCGATTTTTAGACGTCAGGGGCCAACGCCAACGCGCTAGAAAAATCTATGTCTTGTTCTTGCATGGGGACACTATTGTACCAATAAACCATTAGTCCAAATAATGATACAGTAATTTAAAAATGGCTGAAGTTATGCAATTCACGAGAAATTCCAGGTATAAGATCCCAAAGTAGCCACCAGTTTATTTATTTATATAATTATCTCTCTTGGAAATGTTTTTTCATAATGAAATACAATGAAGTACAATAAAATAATCTCAAATTGATCGTTCCTTAGTCAACTACCACATTCTCTACAACAATTTTTAAAGCTCCTGAACTCCAGAGATGTTCAACATTATAGAATCCATCTGCTCTAGACCCTATACAAAAAATTCTGAACTGAAAGAAGTGAAATCACCCAACCCAACTATCAAATTATTCAGCGTATGTTATGAGATTGAGCGAGGAGATCGAGTAAAATTAAGTAGTAATTCAAAACTGATCACTTCTTGGGCTTTGGAGGCTTGGAGCGATAATTCGCACGGACCAGTCGATTGCCTTCTGAGATCAAGGTCGCTCGGCAACTCTGGAGGCACGACAGAGGCTCGTTGATCCCGGAGCGCCGCGCCTCTCAGCGCCGTCTTCATCAGTGTAATAAGTGCAAGATAAGAAAACGTTTTCGACACCCGAGCAGCGAGCTCAGCTTATGTCTTCTTCCTATGTTCACCAAGAGGCATATTTTCGGTATAATTTCGTCATTACCCCCACCGTCCCTGAAATGAAAGTGGCAAAGGAAAGGAGGCTCCCCGATGATAATGATTCCTCCGTTGATAGTACGCTTGTTATATCTTCTTGAGAGTTAGGGCTGGAAGCGATTGCTCGACGCCATTACTCACTCCACATTTGCGCCTGCCACATGGCACGTCGTCTATCCACCATACTATCTTCCCTTCCAGAAACAAATCTTTATGCTCTTCTTCCTTCCAGTGGCTTCAAAGTTTATCTAAACTTGAAAATACAATAAGCAGCTGCTCAAATTTCAAAAATGGTAGTTGCCATGTTTTCAAGTAGAATCTACTCGAAATCATGGTAAAATTAACTGCTGATTTTTCTCCGTGCACTGTAAGAAATTTCCATAGGAATTTTCAGAAACGCATGACTACCCTTCTACAAAAAAGTGATTGGATACGATTGCGAACGATTGAAAAAAATTTTCAATCGTTCCCAATTGTGTTTCTAAAGGTGGAGTCCCATGTGGGCAGAAAACGTCGGCGTAAAGCAGAAACTAATGAGAGTGAGAGAGACGGACATATCTATT
>CAKNXH010057865.1:89635-130532 GCA_932178445.1 Andricus quercusramuli
CTGTGCATAATACGTAATTTCAAAGAGGTGTGCACAACAAAGGTTAAGAATTTGTTTTCTAATATGTGATTAAAATAAAATCAAAAAAGCTTTGATTTTAATCTATAATAAAAAAAATGTATCCTGTTACCTACTTGTGTTGTTATACGATTTGAGTTTTCTAAGTTTATGTTTTTTCAAAAAAATATATTTCCAAATACAATATTATTTCCATAATCTCAAGGGCAAAATACAATCCCACTTAGAGCCTTTTTTTCGAAAAATGGTCTTGTTTTTTTTTTGTTTTTTTAATTTATCCAAGGATTATATAAGATATCGCTGGAATTATGCGCCTGGGAATGAGCAACCCGCCCATGCATTTACCGAAAGCAGGCGAGGATCCCCTGTTTTCGGTTCATCATGAGTACTCTCCTGGTGGCGGGTTGCTCGTTTCCAGGCGCATGAATCCAGAATATTTTCGATAAATTGAACAAAAAAACAACAATAAGATCATTTTTCGAGAAAAGGGCTCCAGGCGGAATTTTATTTTGCCACTTAGATTATGTGGTTGAAATATATTACATCAAACAATTAATCCTTGTAGGAGAAAAGTTGTGATTTCCCAGCTGAAAATTCCTATACAGGAACCTTGCGAGTTTTAGGAAAATTTCACGGAGTTTTTTGTACTATCTGGGGTGTTTTTCTAAAGCTTTCTTTCTATTCGATCCGTTGCTGGAAAGATTTATAATTATTTTAAACATAGAAAGAACCCTGGTGGAAGTCTTGGACTCATTTGGAATGAAAATGATTCCGGTATTCAAGCAATTAAATCTGTTTTCGAATAATTCCGTATCCAGTCCTTTCTAGTCTACGAAGAATTTTATGAATCTAATCCAAACCAATCCGATTTATTCCGAAATTCATTCCGAATGAATCCGACTTACTCCGCAAGGGCTTATGTGTAATTCCATTTCGAATCAATCCGCGTGAATCCAAACTTCTGAAGGAAGTACATTCTGAATGAGCCCGGCTGACTCCACCGGATTTTCTGTAACTTTCAGTCCGGATCAATCCGCATGATTCCGAATTTGTTAAAAAAAGGTATTTCGAATGAATCCGAGTAATTAGCTCATTTCGATTAATTCCGTACCATTTTCGAATTCACTACGAATGAATCCCCGCTTCCCTTCTACAAAAAAATGATTGGATCCGATTGCGAACGATTGAACAAAATTTTCAATCGTTCCCAATTGTGTTTCTTAATCGGGTCGCACCGATTCGGAACGATAGAGGCCGGCTATCGTTGTCTATCGTTCTCAATCTTGACTCGAGATAAAGTAAATCTGCCATTATGTTGGTGGCAGCACATTGATCTCGCGGGAATGATTTGAAAATGTGTATTCACTTTTTTTACATCTCTGTAAAAGATAACTTTTAAAAAGATGTAAAATTGTTGAATAATTCCCTCGCGATCAAGGAGCAGTCATCAACATATATTTGCAAATGACTTATTTTGTAGTAATTTTCATTAGATTATCATATTATTTGTCATTAACATGTTAATTTGTTTAGTCTGGTTGCGGCTTATTTTTTTTTAATTTTTGATACCCAAGTATAATAATTAAACAGGTTATTAGAAGTTATTTTTCTAATAAATTAACTATGTTATTTCATTTTCATTTTGAAATTTAGGTTGAAAATTATATTTAAAAAAACCCTTCATCGATGTAACGGGGTACCCGGGTATCCACGTCCCTTTTTTCAATTTTTTTAATTCTTAAGAAGAGAACTAACGTGCGGCGCATTAAGGATCCATTGTAGCTGCTAGCCAAATGGTACTGTAGCACAGAACATCCCAAGTCATATTTCCCACCCCGTAATAATAATTTTAAAAAACCCCTAAGACCAGACCTGCCACCTTTACCTGAACAAATCCGAAGACCTTCTACAGAAAACACTAAAAAAAATAAAAAATTTGAAATAATCACCTTCAGAAAACCCCAACTTATATTTCCAACCCCATGATAATATTCAACAACCCCCTAAGACCACCACTTCACTTTTACCTTAGCAAATACCAAAAGCCTCTACGTAAAACACTCAAATAATTAAAAAATTTTAATAATTACCCCAATCAACTTCAGAAAACCAGAAGTCATATTCTCCACCCTATGATAATATTGAACAACCCCCTAACACCACCACTTCCACTTTTGCCTTAATAAATCCGAAGAGCATCCACGTAAAACACTCAACAAATTTCAAAATTTTAAATAATCACACAAGTTACCTTCATAAAACTTCGAACTATATTTCCAACCCCATTATAATATTCAATAACCCCCTAAGACCACCCCTTCCACTTTTAATTCGATAAATCCTGAATGTCTCCACGTAAAGCACTAAAAAAATATTTAAAAAATTGAAATAATCACATAAGTCACCTTCAGAAAACCAAAAATTATATTTCCAACCCCATAATATTTAACAGCCCCCTAAGACCACCACCACCACTTTTAATTCGATAAATCCTAAATGTCTCCACGTAAAACAATAAAAAAATATAACAAAATTTGAAATAATCATCCAATTCATCTTCAGGAAACCAAAAATTATATTCTTCACCCTATGATAATATTCAACAACCCCCTAAGACCACCCCTTCCACTTTTGCCTTAGTAAATCCGAAGAGCATCCACGTAAAACACTCAACAAATTTGAAAATTTTAAATAATCACACAAGTTACCTTCAGAAAACGCGTAAAGCACTAAAAAAATATTTAAAAAATTGAAATAATCATCCAAGTCACCTTCAGAAAACCAAAAATTATATTTCCAACCCCATAATATTTAACAGCCCCCTAAGACCACCACCACCACTTTTACTTGAACAAATCCGAAGACCCTGCACGTAAAAGACTCAAAAAATTCAAAAGATCACTGAATCCAACTTCAAAAAACACCAAATTATATTCTCAACTGCACGCGTTTTTAGTCGGGCTTTAGGGTTAGGTTTCCGATCGACGTCTCTATGCACGTACCCGATTGAGAACGATTCAAACGTTTGTTCCGATTGAAAACGATTGAGAACGATGAACAAAACTTGTCCCTATTAATATACCAATTCAAAACGATTCACATGGTAATCGATCTCAATCGGGTCCAATCATTTTTTTCTAGAAGGGTAAAGCTTTATGCAGTAACAGTTTCTAAATACACTGGAACCTCGATTTCTGCAAGTCAACTGATGCAACTCATGCCCGCACAGTAAAAAAAAAAGATCAATTTTGTTGCAGAGCATTTGGCTCTAACGATCATTTGACTCTTGAGATCATAATGATCTGTCCATTCGGATCAACTTGATCATCTTTTTCGGATCATTTGTCAGACTAAACAAAATGGTCGCCAATTTTTGGCGCCGATGTCATAACGACATAATCTAAACATTTTATCTATCCGCACTCAAGTGACAACTACATTTAACAGGTGATATTTTCTAATATCAGATTTCGTTAATTTTTTAACTTTTCAAGTACGCTGCACGATCAGAAACGATAAAAAGCTTGCATATGGCTTAAAGTACTCTAAGAACGTCAGCCATCTTGCTCTCACCTGATACATGATCCCGCATCAGGTCATTATGATCTCAAAAGTCGATCATTCATTCCGGCCAATCAAAATTCTCTTGATTTCGGTATCATTTTTGTTGCATATGAAAATGATATTGATATCGGTAGAATTTTGAAGATTTTTTTTCACTGTGCGAGGCTGCCATCATCACAAAACTGCGGAGGCTAGCAGCTCTAGGAAAGCGCAAAAACAGTTTTCAAAAATCGAGGTTCCAACGTATTACCAAACAGGAATGGAAATTTCAGAAACGAGAACTGCTAAAAGCTATTAAGTCACATGCCTCAGAAAATTCTGTTACAATTTAGGTATTTTCTAATACAGTAACTTAATATTTCAAGGAATTAAACAATTTTTTGGGCCCATTAATTTCAAAATAAAATATGTAGTCTATATTTGTGCAGACAATATAGTTGATAGAACGTGCAGAAATCGCCAAGTTTCTTCCCGGTTCCAGACTTGGGCTAGGCTCGGGGCCCCTAGCCTGGATCTAGCTCGAATTTTGCAATGGCTCGAGCTTGGGGCCAGCTAGTGGCAAAGTTCCAAAAATTGACGACAGATGGCGTAGTACTATTCTCTTTGTTCACTCATTACTTGCGAGTGTCGAAGTGTAAATCTTTACAAAGTGGCAAATTTGGTATAAATAAAAATCCGTAAAGTATCTTAACCAGTAATTTGAGTGATAGTTTGAGCCAAACTTAAATTATAAATTTGGTGTGAATGATTGAGAATAGTGGTGATGGTGCTGATTGATGATGGTCGATGAACAAAATACAAATCATCATTGAAATTGAATTGATAAAAATGCCTAAAATAAAAAGCACTCTAAGAGTCCGGAGGCATCGAGCACTCGCCAGTACCCCATATTTACGCGGTGAAACTGATAGTAAGTTCTTATATTAATTCTGAACAATATTTTCACATTAAGATTACACGTAACTTCTAACCTCAAATTGAGAAAAGTTTTCCATCGAATTATCAAGTGTAAACATATGTTGTTAATTTATGTAATGATGTTTAAGACTTTAATTTATAAAACAAATATGACGGACGTAAACTAAAAAATTATAGTATATAGACGATGATGACGCAGAAAGGTGGTAGAAATTTAGAACGAGCAAATCGAATGAGTGACTTTTTGAATTGACCTTTTGATTTATTTTCGATTTTTAAATATTACATATTCATTTGTTAACTTCAAATTTGAATAGAAAATATTTCTCCTTAATTTGGACTTTTCATTTAAAAATTAAAACTGGCTAGGAATCGATAATAAACTAGGGTCAAGCCTGGGCCAAGCTGCGTGATCGAGCCTGGCAATATAACCTGGCCCTGGCCAGATTTGGCGTTTCATTCAAGCTTGGTCCAGGCTAGATCGCTAGGCCAGGGCCTAGTTTTGCCAAGCCTGGGCCCTGTTTGGGCCATGACCAAATTTCTACACGGGATTATTTAAGTAAATATAAATGAATTTGCATTCAGAGAAATGTCCTCTTGTGACAAAAGGAAGTGTCTTGACGTAAATGGAATTTCCTCTCAAATTTAACGTTGAGAGGATTTTCTTTTTGCTTCAACAGGAATCCTTTGTAGAAAAAATTGTCCTTATTTTTCTCTGACTGTGTATATGTATCCATGTTATAATAAGTCTAACGGGAGAAACTAAGAATAAGTGATACTTTTGCCACAGAGACCATTTTTGGACATTCATTCATATTGTATTACTATACATTTTAATGCTTAGGACAAACATAGGCTGCATGTATATTTTTGAATTAACGAACCCACTTTTTTGCACTAATTTTTATTTTTTTATGGATTCAGCCGCACACCGTACACAACACGACTAGCCCGAGGGGCTATTCACTCTCGAATAACGAAAACATTGACTGTTAGAAATATGTTGAACATTCAACCATGTTTGTGGTTGAAATCTTGTTCATCCATGACATTGAAATAAAATTCATTCAAACGTAGTTGCAAATTCAATTTTCGCATACACAATGCGCCCTTATACTTCCCGCGAGGCCAGACTCCAGCTAGACAAAGTCCCGCGAGAAGTTATTTCGTACGTTTGTGTCATGAGATTCATGAAATTAATAAAGGACATATAATATTCAGGAAAAGAAGCAGCTTTAAACGAGAAAAACGGAAGGTACTTCGGGTTAATATTATCATAATGGGAAAATTTCATTCACACTATCGTTACTAACTGCTGTATGCTTTTTCAGGTTATGTTTACAAAAACGAGTGTTGAAAATTTTGTCTAATTGGGCGCGCAACTCATTATATTAATATAATTCTAACGTATCTTTTGTTTTTCTTCTTTAAAGCTGCTTATTTTCCTGAATATTATATGCACTTTGTTAATCTCATGGATCACACGACACAAACGTACGAAATAACTCACTGATTCCTTATCAGAATTCTTTTGGTACAGTGAGTGAATTTCAAAGCATCGTATTTTTCAGGAATCTTCATGGGTTTTATTTAAGATTTTTGAAAAATTATAATTGCTTGAAATTCACTAACTGTGCCGAATAAAATTTTTTTCCCATTTCTGAAATTTCAATTATAGCTTGTTGAAATTTCAACTGCATAGTTAAAATTTTCAATTACACAATTACACGTGTAGCTAATATTTCATTTACAAGTAGTTGAAGTTTCAACAACAGTAATTGTATAAAGCTCTAACCACATGTGCCCGTGCAGAAATCGCCAAGTTTCTTCCCGGCTCCAGACTTGGGCCAGGCTGGGGGCCCCTAGCCTGGATCTAGCTCGAATTTTGCAATGGCTCAAGCTTGGGCCCAGCTAGTTTCAAAGTTCCAAAAATTGACGACAGATGGCGTAGTACTATTCTCTTTGTTTCCTTGTTACTTGCGAGTGTTGAGTGTAAATCTTTACAAAGTGGCAAATTTGGTATAAATAAAAATTCGTAAAGTATCTTAACCAGTAATTTGAGTGATAGTTTTAGCCAAACTGAACTTATAAATTTTGTGCGAGTGATTGAGAATAGTAGTGATGCTGCTGATTGATGCTGGTCGATGAACAAAATACAAATCATCATTGAAGTTAAATTGATAAAAATGCCTCAAATAAAAAGCACTCTAAAAGACCTTAACCTCTAAAAGACATTAAGATTACACGTAACTTCTAACCTCAAATTGAGAAAACTTTTTCGTCGAATTATCAAGTGTAAAAATGTTGTTAATTTATGTAATTATGTTTAAGACTTAGATTTATAAAACAAAAATGGCGGACGTAAATTAAAAAATTATAGTATATAGATGATGATGACGCAGAAAGGTGGTAGAAATTTAGGACGCGCAAATCGAATAAGTGACTTTTTGAATTGACATTTTCATTTTTTTTCGATTTTTAAATATTACATATTCATTTGTTAACTTTAAATTTGAATAAAAAAATTTCTCCTTAATTTCGACTTTTAATTTAAAAATTAAAAATGGCTAGGAATGGATAATAAACTAGGGCCAAGCCTGGGCCAAGCTGGGCGATCGAGCCTGGCCCTGGCCAGATTTCGCGTTTCATTCAAGCTTGGCCCAGGCTAGATCGCCAGGCCAGGGCCTAGTTTTGCCAAGCCTGGGCCCTGTTTGGGCCATGACCAAATTTCTACACGGGTGGTTAAAAATTAAACCAAATATTTCTAACAGTGTTACATGACGATTTCATGTGATTTCATATGATTTCATATGATATTTACGTTGTCTGCAGTGAATGTTCGTTAGTGGCCGTTGATTTCTTTCTTCGCACGCACACCTTCAATTTTGGTCCGATCTTTATTTTTTTTTCTAAAATTAACCCTTAAAGCGCCCACGGGATATGAGAAGACCCCACTTTTTTGCGCGATTATACTGAAGTCACTTTTTTTAATTCGGGTTCTGTGGTGCCCCTCAGCGTTGGTTGAACATCTCTTCTTTCGATCGACACAGTTGGCAAGTGGCTGCGTAGATTAGTTCAGCTTCTACATACGTGGGAAGCACTCACCGTCTCATCGGGGCTCGCCCACGACCCCACCTTTTTTGAAAACTTTGAAAAATTTATTCAAAATTGACTGAGTTATGATTTTTTCGTGAAAAAGTTATTTTTCACGTTTTCGTAAGATTTTTATTTTTCTAACACGCAGCAAAAATTTTTTCGTCAATAAAACCTTATCTACGCACTAGAAGGATAGTTGAAGAGTATTCTGTAATTTTTTGGAATTGAAATAACGGCAACTTTCTTTGCAATATAACATTTTCCGACGGGGGTCGTCTACGAACCCACATGGCGCTTTGTGTTATTATTACATAGCATGGCGCTTTGTGTTATTATTACATAGCATGGCGCTTTAAGGGTTAAAGTGCATCAAATTCTCAAGGAATTTCACCTCAACATTTTTGTCCACTTCTTTTTTTTTATGATATTTGATTGATGACTTTAAATCATCTCAAATCGATGCATGTCAAATTGCAGAATACAAATAATTCTTTTGATAATCCATTTGATTGTTACAAACAAATTTAATAAAGAATTTGGCAAATAGTGTTATTTACGGTACAAACTTTTTGTCTTTTTGGTGAAATTGCTTTAAATGTTGTGAAAAATTATATGTGCTTGATAATATCTAGTAAATTATAACAATTCAAATTTTTATAAACAAACAAGATAAAGAAATTTAATATTTTGGCACTTTCACGTAGACAAAAATGTTCTTTTTTTGTACCAAAACTGTTTGAAATTATTGTGCAAATACTTTTGGTCCGATCTTACATTTTTTTTCTAAAATTAGAGTGCATTGAATTCTCAAGGAACATCACTTCAAAATTGTTGTCTACTTCTTTTTTCATTCATAATATTTGATTCAAAGTATAAAAAAGTAAGATTTTTCACATACAAATTTTGCTTGTTGCAATAACTGATTAACTAAACTTTAAATCATCTTAAATCGATGCATGTGAAATTGAAGAATACGAATAATTTGATTATTAATCCATTTAATTGTAACAAACAAATTTAATAAAGAAATTGGCGAATCGTTTTATGTACGGTACAAACTTTTTGTATTTTTGGTAAAACTGCTTTGCGTTAATACAGGAACGACAATTAATTCAAAATATTGATGAAAATTAGCAAAAATCATTGTTATAATCAAATTATGTTAAAATTTGTTTGATATCCTGTTTTCCAGACTCTCATTTTCCCTTCGTATCTGAATTGCTTTGAATGTTGTGAAAAATTATATGTGCTTGATAATAACTGGTAAATTATAACGATTCAAATTTTTATAAACAAACAACATAGATAAAAACTCCAAATTTGGCACTTTTGCGTAGACTAAAATGTTCTTTTTTTGTACTAAAACTGTTTGAAACTATTGTGCGAATACTTTTCATACGATCTTCATTTTTTTTCTATTATTAAAGTGCATTATATTCTCAAGGAACTTCACCTCGAAATTTGTGTCTACTTTTTTATTTATAATATTTGATTAAAAGTATGAAATAAGAAAGATTTTTCACACCAAAATTTTTCATGCTGCAATGACTGCTTAAATAAACTTTAAATCATCTTAAATCGATGCATGTTAAATTACAGAATACAAATAATTCTTTTGATAATCCATTTGATTGTTACAAACAAATTTAATAAAGAAATTGGCAAATAGTGTTATTTACGGTACAAACTTTTTGACTTTTTGGTGAAACTGCTTTGCGTTAATACCGGAACGACATTTAATTCAAAATATTGATAAAAATGAGCAATAATTACTGTTATAATCAAATTTTGTTGACAATTTTTTTAATGTCCCATTTTCCAGACTCCCATTTTTCCTTAGTATCTGAATTACTTTAAATGTTGTGAAAAATTATATGTGCTTGATAATATCTGGTAAATCATAACAATTCAAATATTTATAAACAAATAAGATAATTAATTTCAAAATTTTTGCACTTTTGCGTAGACAAAAATGTACTTTTTTTGTACTAAAACTGTTTGAAATTATTGTGCGAATGGAAGATATGAAATTCCCGACTTTAAAAATGTCAATTTTGAAAATTTTTGTGGTCAAAGCACGTTGTGGAAATGTAAACATAACGTCACCCGTTCACAGTGATCACGTGTTACCCGACTGATGGCAAAAAAAGGATCCACTTCCTTCGGAGAGAACAAAGCGAGCTTGTTCTCATTAAGTCGCACGCAGGCGTTGTCGTACGTTATTGAACATTATTCACGTTATTTAATCTTAGTCGCTACACTGATTCTTCCTTAACAGATGTTATGCGCACAGTCTACTGATTTCGAACGCTCTACACTCTAAGCAGCATTATTCCGAGCATTAACTTGCGTAAAGGAAATAGCCACAGTATACTTGACTTCGTTATTGCGGATGAAAGACTAAGAGAACTACTTAAAGATACGAGAGTCATGAGGGGTTCCGAATGCAATACTGATCATTACCTTTTAGTCTCCAAAATAAACCTAGGGCGGGGATGGAGAACAAAGAGAACAAAATAAAACGAAACAAACGCGAATAAAAAATGAAAAGTTACAGAAACCGGAAGTGCGAATAGAGTTTCACAAGAGGTTAACTGAACGCGTAGATAGGGCAACGTGGGAAGCGCTTGTAAGCAATAAAGATATAGAGGGCGCGTGGACTTTGTTACGGGATATCATTGTTAACCCTTAATGGCACACCTCAAAATAATTACATTACAGGCACAAGGGGTGTTTGACACCCCGCGTGTTTAAACGTATATTGTGAAGCCTGTACTACATATTTTTTAACAAAAATTGTATATAACATAGTTTAATATTTTTATTTAAAAGTCCAACTGGTTTTATAACGATATTTTTAATTTAGGATAGTTAAAAAAATGTTTGAAAAAAAAACCGGGGAAAAAATAGGCTCAAAAATGATTACAGACACAAAAAGAGGAAAGTTAAACGACTAGTCAAAGAGAGTAAAGAGAAAATCAGAGCAGAAGAAGAGAACAAAATACAAAACTACTTTGAAGGAATTATGAAACTATTATATAAACAGTTGAACGAAAGTAAAAGTACAAATTTTATCAGCATAAGAAACAGCAAAGGTGAAATGCTATATGATATAGACGGGATAGTAGAAGCTTTAAAAGACTCTTTTAAAGAACTATTAGGAGGTGAAGATGTGTGTCACTGAGGTTAGAGATATAATGAAGAACTTGAAAAACGGTAAGGCTGCTGGCATAGACAGTATTAGCGCTGAAATGCTTAAATATGGTGGCGAATACATACCTCACAGGTTGTGCGAATTGATAAACTTATATATCGAGACGGGAGAAGTCCCAGACGATTGGAGAAAGTGATTATCGTACCAATATACAAAAGAAAGGGAGATAAAAGCAACTGCAGTAATTACAGAGGTATCAGCCTACTAAGTAGCGTAAGTAAAATATACTCCAGATATAAATATAGTACAGATATAAATATACTACAGATCAGATATTTAGCCTAAGACAGATCACAGAAAAAAACTTGAGAGTAGGAAAGAAAGTTTTCTGTGCATTTATTGACCTAGAAAAAGCATTTGACAAGGTAAATAGAAGTAAGCTTTGGGAAGTCTTTAAAGAGTACGGTGTAAATGGAGGGCTCCTACAAGCAATAAAACAATATATACAGGTAGTAAAGCGAGTGTAAGCGTAAATGGGAAACAGAGTGACTGGTTCGATATTATGCAAGGCGTGAAACAAGGATGTGTTATGTCCTCGTGGCTATTTATCATGTTCATGAATAAGTGTCTACGAACTGCCCTCTTCGACGCAGAAGGTGTAGATCTCGAAACAGTCAAGGTAAGTGGGTAAATAAAATGGATTATTATTTTACCTCTCGCGTTTTCAACTTGTAGCACAATATACTATTTTTGTTGATAATTCAACTTTGCGAGTTAAAAATTTTAGGAAAAATTTGAATTATTTTGAAAGATATTTAAAACGTTTAAAATATTTGAAAAGATTAGAAATAATGTCAAATTTTAAATAATTTAAAACAATGTTATTTTTTGAAGACTTTGAACAAAGTTTAAAAGTTTTTCAAGAATATTGCAATGATTAAAAAGAATAGAAAAATTTCTTAAGATTCATGGTACTGTTTTATTAAAAAATTAGTCCTTTTTGATTCAATTCTGCTGTTTTTGATTTAAAATAAAAATCTGTTCTTGCCTAAAATATCAACTATTACATTTTTCGTTGAGAACTCATATTTTTTCCTTTAAAATTCAACTACTTTGTTGATTATTAAGGAAAAGTATATAATTTTCAATTTAAAAAAATTCAAACCAAAAGAAAATGAATTTTTAACAAAATTAATTTTCAACCAAAAAGACGAATTTCCAACAAAATACATAAATTGCTGCAAATATTTATACAAATAATATGTATATGTTTGATAATATTTGGTAAAATATAACAATTTATATTCTCACAAACAAATTAGATGAACAATTTCCAAATTGTTTGCAAGTTCAAGTACAACGAATTTGTGCCTTCCATTCAAATAGCTTAAGATTAAATTGAAAGTCTAAAGTTAGTCACAAATATGAACAAAAATGTATTAATAAATATTTCTTGAAACCATTAATCATAGTTAAGTATTAATTATAAAATATTCCAGGAATTAAAATTTTTTAAAAGAATTTAAAAGTCTTCAAAACTGAATAAATTTAAATTCTAAGCCTTCGAAATTAGAGTAATATATAGGCAATCTATGAATGAGTATTGAATACAAAAGGAGTATAAGTACAATGGATACTAATTTCAAGATCTCAGGTATGTTCGCCTCTAATCCGACGTCAGATATGCTTGGCAAAAGCAAGTTAGGGGTAACTCGTGTAGGGCAATGGTGGGAGTATACTTAGCAGGTACGAAAATGCGAGTCGGGCGATGACCGTCATTTTGACCCTGAATAATATTAAAGTCACAAATTGGTAATATAAGTATATTCTAAGTATATTCTAAGAAAATTTTAGAACTACACGGATCCAGCCTAACTCGAAAGCTAAAAAAAAAGGTTCTCAATGATCGAAAGACAAATAAACGTCTGTTTTCTCCCTTATTTATCCAAAAATTGTCCTAATAGTGTGTTGTGGTAAAAATTTAGAACTGCACATTTTCATATTAAGAACTGCACTTTTTTTTAGAACTGCATTATTGTCTAGAACTGCACGTTAGAATATACTCTGCTTTCTGGTTTCGTCTTGGCACATGTTTCAGCTATAAATGCCAGAGAAGTCTGTATATATCCAATGTCTAGCTCAGGCGTCTCCAAACGTAGATCCTGTATCTACTTGGGATCCCAGGCCAGTCAGTGGGTCGGATCTACTCTGCTCTGACCCAGAACTGTCAAAATCCTTTACCTGATCCGAGCCGCTTAGAACCCTTTAAAAAAAGGGTCCGCCATGTTCAAATTTCAGAACTGAACCCTTCCAACAGGGCTTTTTTCCCGAGAGGTCATACATTTTCTCTCAGTTTTCCTTCGAAAAAAATGGTAGATCTTGAAAAAGGCCGTGCAATCCTGGGTCACGCTGCACCTGTGAATTGTGGAGACCCCTGGTCTAGCTGGTGAGACGGAACCAGACACCATGGTCTTGAAGACATATTGAAGACATTCATCACAAAATCAAGACCAAATATTTTTACCCTGGCACGCCAAGCAAACAGCTTTGCCCTTCGAGAAGCAAGGAGTGCACTGTAGCCATACTGCGCACTCTTTTCCGGCACGGTAATATTCAGATACCGTTTTCGAACATTCCTAATAGTGTCCAAGAGCTTTAAGAAATTATAATAATTGGGATCCCACTTGTCAAATTTTAGACTCATGGGGGAATTTGTTGCGTTTATAGCCTTCTCAGCTCATTTCCCAAGATAACAAACGATTATGTAGCTATTGTGGAGAACAATAAGAAATATTAATTTCTTTTCTTGTGATTTCCAGTACAGAAGTAAGTAAATCTTATTATTATCAGGACAACAAAGCCCTTTTCTTCTGAGCAAGAATGGCACGCGACCTCATCGTAGTGCTTCGTACGATGCGGAAATCCAGAAATGGAGATCGTTAAAACAGCGTTTAGTTTCTCGTGTAATGAGAGCTCGTATTCGCGTACTTGAATACTGTAAAGTGCGCTAGTCCCAAGTAAGATTGTAAAAGCCGCATATCCCGGAAGGGAAAAATTTCCTGCTGTCGGCCCTCTGCTCCTCTTTAACAGACTTCTTTAATAAGGTGTACCTCTTATCAGATCTTTATATCTCGAACTCTACGATCCTAGGAAGCAAACATGCAGCATACTGAATGGCTCGATATAACCCGGGTAAAAATATTTAATCTGTATGTCTAGCTCGTGAGACGGAACCAGACAACTTGTTATGTCTTAAGACGAATATTTTCGACTTAGAGACAAAGAATAATGTCTAGAGAGAAGATTATTTGCTTTGGAAAAAACCTTAGTGATTTATAACTAGAATACAAGCCAAACGGCTGCCAAGCCCTCCGAGGGTCATCACTAATCCGCATTAAATTTTATAATAATAATAATAATAATAAAGCTTTATTGAGTTCGTAACAAGAAGGATATGTACATGGCAGACAGAGTTAACATAAGAACCCAAAGGGCGAGGTACAGCTAAAGCTGCTTTCAAACCTAACCCTTATAGAATGTTTATATTATTTATCTTTATGGTATTTTTTTAATGTAATAATAACTTTGTTCATCTGCAATGATTATGTTCTTTGGATGGCGCATAAAAAATGTTGTTAATTTTTTCCTATCTGCTACAGTTCACTATATACTTGTAGGAACTTAGAGTTTGAATCTTTTTATGAAAAATTGTATATGCCTGTAGTTGTTGAGACCGACAGATTTCGAATTTTTAATTTACAAATCAGTCATTACAAAATTACAATTTTTATCGGTTATGAAATTTTAATCCTTAGCAGATGTCAACTGTTTGGTCCAAACTATTTGGAAATTGAAAACCCTCCCAGTAGTAATAAAACCAATACATAAATTATACTTCCATGTCTCAAGACAAGTCTATCTGGTCTTGTCTTGGCACTGCTACAACCATGAATTAAGACAAGTCTATGTATCTCCCATGTCTAGCTGGCGAGACGGAACCAGACATCATGGTCTTGAAGAGATATTGAAGACATTCAAGACATAATCAAGACCAAATATTTTCACCCGGGAAGTTAGGTAGGCTTTCGATAGTAGGAACCCAGCGGACACTGGTATATAACTGTGATGTAACTGTTATGTACCAGAAAATAACGTGTTATGTGAGTGGTTGAGGACAGGTTTAGGACAGAGGAGGAGAAATCCTGTGTCCAGCAAATTGATGTATCAGTTCTGTTCCGAGGTTACAGATCAGTCCTATAACACTGTTACTCTGGCGTGAGGATTGCCAAAAGTGCAACATTTTCTTCGACTAGCTCCTAGCTAATGATTGGTCAGCTACTGGCTAGTCCGTCTAGTCAAAGGTACATAAATCAATAATAGCCAGATCAGACCTTCCAGACTATAGACGTTCTAGAATCTAGATGAAAGCAAACCGGGCTTCACCAGCGCCAGATTTAGTCCAAATCAGATATTCCCGCCTAGACGGTCTAGATAAAGCCAGACTTGGACTAGATCAAACCTTCCAGACCTGACACTAGACCAAACCTTTAAGATCTGACACTAGACTGCCATAAAAATTGTCCACACGGGCAAAGAAAGGGTTTTGTAGACTAGTTGAATCATTTGTTTCAATAATCAAATTGAACTAAAATGTAAACAGCAAATCTATCTCCAAATATGTAAATTTTTGTGCAAGTTCAATTGTTTATACCGCTATAACTTAAAAATGGTATTAGGTGAGCAAATGAGTTCTCGCTGTTTGTCAATAGATGGCTCCAGCAGTAAGTGCGGGTCGATTTAGACATATCCAAACCGCCATGAACCAAGCTTAGAAATATGGTAAACAAACCGTTGTGACACATTAGTGACCTTTGTTTTGGCGTCATACTTTTGGTTGTGTGAAAATGTCTGATTTTGTGACAAATGATCGTCATTTGCGGGAAGTGTTGATTTTCTTCTTTCATTCGAAGAAAACGGCGGCTGAAGCACTCCTAGAGCTCAAAAAAGTTTACGGAGATGCTGCTTTAAGTGAAACAACCCAAAGAAGATGTTTGATGTTGAGATTTTTTTTTATCATTTATATATTTTTTTCATTTTTTATCTATTTTTTAAAAAATGTTTGTTTATTCCAAACGCCAGAAGAGCTTGCTTCAGCATTAGGAGTTACCCGCCAAGCCATTTCCAAGCGATTGCATGCGTTGGGAATGATTCAAAAACAAGGAACTTGGGTTCCTTATGATTTGAAGCCAAGGGACGTTGAGGGTCATTTTTTCGCCTGTGAACAACTGCTTCAGTGGAAAAAAATGAAGGGTTTTCTTCATCGCATCGTGACGGGTGATGAAAAATGGATTCATTACATTAGTTTTGTAACATCGAATAAAAAACATCGATGTTTTACATCGATGTAGGATCGAAAAAAACCATCAATGTTTCCGATATATCTGGTCATTTTTACGAAACATCGATGTATCAAAAAAAATCTGCCCGCTTCGCGGGCACATTCTCATCGCGCGCGGCTCGCTTCGCTCGCAAGTTTGAGCGCGCCTAGGGCGCGCGACTGTTGGATCTCGCGCTTCGCGCTCGATCATATATTTATCTCGCGCTTCGCGCTCGATTATGTATTCACCTCGCGCTACGCGCTCGGGCGTATTCACATCGCGCTTTACGCTCGATTCCTCTAGATCTTTGAACTTCGTGTTCGACTTCGATGAAAGAAAAAGTTTATTTCTAAATATTAGAAAATTATCAAAACCTCTACATATGAAGTGATTGTTAAATTTGTTTTTATTTTAGACTGAAAAGGACATTTATTTACTCAAGGTTCTATCGACCTTAAGGAACACATTCTCATCCAGATACTCGCGCTTCGCGCTCGATATTTGATTTCAAATTCATTTGAACCTTGCGTTCCACGCTCGGTTCTGTGCACCGTATAATAGAAACAAAAAAGTTTGAGCGCACTTACGGCGCGCGATTTGGGCGTCGCGCTTCGCGATTTGTATTTGATTTCAAATCAAGAATAATTATATAAATTAAGCGACAAATTTTATTAGTTAAAATGTTATTTTAGATTTTCCGTTTTTCAAAAAAGTTATTTTTTTCATTTTGAATATATTCTTACAACGAAAATGGATTTTTCCAAAGTTTTCCAAAAATTTGATTTCTTTTACTGTCAATGTTATTTTCACGAATAAAATAAAAACTACGCGTCCTATCGAAACATGATGGATAAAAAATTTGTACCTCTTCTTTGAATGAACAAATGTTGTCTTCGTCATGTTTTTCGTAGCTTGTGTTATTCGTCTAAAAATTTATTTTTTCTATTTTCAATGCTGTTTTTTATGAATAAAACAAAAACTACGCGTCATATCAAAAAGTGAATAATAACAAATTTGTAGATCTTTTTTAGATGCATAATTTTGGTCAAGTCATCTTTTGTCGTATCTTGCATAGTTTCACAGCAAAATGGAATTTTTGATTTCTCATTATTTTGTTGTGCGATCAGAATTTAAATTTTTTATTTTTTTGAAAAATTCAAAAAGTTATTATGAAAATATTGTAAGGTGTTCAAAAAGCAACGTTTTTCTTCTCTTGACTTTTTTTCATAACGTGCGTTTTTCGGCTTAAAATGTTCATTTTCGTTTGTTTTTTGGAATTTTGAAAATGCTATAACTCTGGTAATTTTTTTTTTATCTGAAAAAGTCATTAGGATATTTTTTTGCTCTTTTTGCTTACTACTAACAACCGTCCATACAATTTCCAAATCTTCAAAAAAAGTGTTCTCAAAAATTTTCAAAATGTGCTCACTTTTTGAATTTTCATCCGAAATAGCTGGTTAACGAACTTGTTCTTTCTTTTTAGGCCCTAAAAAAGTGTGCCAAAGCACAACCCAATCTGATTATTTTTTCGAAAGTTATCGTGCCTACAGACAGACAGACAGACACCTTGGTAAAAACCTTTTTTTCTGGCTCAGGGGGTCTCAAAACGTGGAGATTTGATGAAAACCGACCAAGTCAAATTTTACATAAAACCAATACCTTCTCATTAGAATGAGAATGTAAAAAACATTGGTGATTTAAAAATAACATATACTTTTAATGCAAAATATTGAATATTTGATATAAATAGATATTAATATTAAATATATTATTAAATATTATACAGTATGAATATAAAACAATATGAAAATACAAATGTAAAATATAACAATATATATAATTTTAAATGTAATATAGTTCAATATTGCTAATATTTTAAAAACATCTTTCGTAACAATATTTAAATAAAAAAGAATTCTTTCAAAAGGGCTGGCTTAGTTTGACTTCCCCTTTTCTCCCCCTTTGCTCTTTTGTTGTGTAATTATTTCTAGTGAGACGGACAGGACACATTTTTGGAAATCTAATTTTGATTTGTGAATTTTTTCATCCTCTGATTTCGGTCGCATAAAATTATTCCTAAGAAAGTAGATTTTAATTCGATCTTAAATGAATTTTTAAATAGAAACACTGAACGAGATTCTTTCCAATCTGCAGGGTTGCTTATAATACTTCTTAGAGTTCTTTTAATTAAAAGCAAAAAAAAGGTTCACATTAATTTATCGAAAGAATCCTTTTTTATTTGAACATTGTTACTGAGCATGGTTTAAAAATATTAGCAATTCTGAAAATTGCGTTTTTTTATTATTTCTTTTCCTATTTGGAAAATGTAATAATCTGAATAGATTGGTTCAGAATCAACCAATAACTTCAGATCTGGAAATTGAGATGACACCTTGGTACTTTGCCAATAATAAGGTTGCCAGAAAGATGTGCAAATTAAATTAAAATGTCCGCCTAATGATTATTATCAATATACTTGTCAGTCAGACCCGGCATTTTTCCTATTGGCTGACAGAAAGGATGCGTCTTGCGATACCTCGTTCTTTTCACCATGGTATAAGACAACGTTTTGGTTGGCTAATTTGAAAATTTGTTAACGATCCGAAAAAAAACATTGATGTTTAAATCAATGTATCAAAAGTAAAACATCGATCATCACAAGGAAAACATCGATAGTTCCGATGTTTCCGCATCGATGTTGAAACCGAACGAAAACATCACTAGGGAACGGTATCGACTTCAATTTATGCGATTTAGCCGAGCACTGTGCGAAAAACGGCCACAATATGAGCAGAGACACGAAAAAGTGATTCTACAGCTTGACACCGCTCGGCCTCACGTTGCCAAACTGGTCAAAACCTACCTGAAAACGCTGAAATGGGAAGTTCTACCCCACCCGCTGTATTCCCTAGATATTGCGCCGTCCGATTATTACTTGTTCCGGTCGATGGCACATGGTCTGGTTAATCAGCAGTTCCGCTCATATGAAGACATCCAAAAATGGCTTGATTCGTGGATAGCCTTAAAAGATGAACACTTTTACCGTAACGGTATTCGAGCTCTACCAGAAAGATGGGAAAAAGTTGTAGCTAACGATGGGCAATACTTTGAATGATTTATTTGTAACCATTTTTTCACACTAAAGGTGAATTTTAATAAAAAAAACAGCGAAAACTTATTGGCGCACCTAATAAATTGTACAAAAAAAAGTGCAGGATGAAAAAAGTCTTATCTTGATTTAAGCTTCCTGAAAAACATTTTATAGCATTCTTTGTTTTATAGATGAAGTATTCATTTTTTAAACAATAAACGACCAAGTTTTCGGAAGCTCAAACATAATATAAATATAATATTATATCAATTAAAATATAATAAATATTTCATAATCCACTCAGAGAAATGTCCTCTTGCGTCAAAAGGATGTTTCTTCATACAAATGGAGTTTCCTCTTAAATTTAAGGTGAAGAGAATTTGTATTTGTCTCCGAAAGAATCTTTTTCCAGCAAACATTATCCTTTTGCGACAAACTTTATTCAGTCTTGAAGCAAAATCATTATGTTTGTCACGAAGGAATAGTAAGGAGTAGTATCCCTGTAAGTGGGGAGTGGGACGAGCGACGTCCAATAATTCGTTAATGCTAGCTACGAATGAAAACTCGTATGCTCCCCCGTTCACATGCGCACTGGCGTTTGCCATGCCAACGATGTCAACACGCGTTTGAAGTTTCGAACTTGTGTATTGAACGAACATAAACAAACGAACGTAACCTACATGTTCATCGAGATGTCAAAAGGTAACATATTGAGTGGGTATAACATGTGACTGCGAAAACAGCTCTGCGCATGTGCACGGGGGAGCATAAGAGTTTTCATTCGTAGCTAGCATTAACGAATTATTGGACGTCACTTGTCCCACCTCTGCTCACCGAACACATAGGGTGATACCACTCCTTACTATTCCTTCGTGATGTTTGTGTAAAAAATATATTCACGTTGCTTAAAACAAAACAGACACGGTACTTTTTGTTCCAAGGAAACTTTTTCTCTGAGTGCCAGGGAACTTCTTTGACATTTTAAGCCAAAGTTACCTTCTAAAATTTTTAGTAGAAGCATTAATGGCGACTGGATTATATACGCAGCCAGCAGGATCAGAAAAAAGCCAAGAACTGGTAGAACACGTATATCAAGAATGTGCACATCACGCCCTATTGATAAAAAAATATTATGGAATTCTATGTAAAATTAATCAATTTATAGAATTTAGTAATATTTAATTACGTGCTCGAGATCGGTCTGCTTGTTTATTCCATTGCATAAAATCAAAATCGACCAAAATGGTAACGGAATTTGAGCTGGTTTCTGCTTAGAATTCTAAAGGCGTTTCTAGAGGTGTTACATTTATGTATGAAAAGTGACAAATGTGTTACAGTATTACTATGGTAACGAATAAGAGTTATGAAACTGCTACACTTTATATATACCTAATGTTACATGTACATAATATTACACAATATACACAATGATTTATAATGTTACATAATATTACATAATGTTATAGTTACATGTTATTATAGAATAGTCCCTACTTAACCCGGTAAGAAGCCGGTATTGAAAAGTATTCGAAAATTTCCTATTCAATGGCGACGTGAAAATTATTGAATCTTTTTCGATGCCGTTTTCATCATCGCGTGTTGAATCTCCATTCCAGTAAAACATCTCGCAGCTGTCAAAAACATCATCTAGTTACTGACAATATCAGCACCTATCTGCCCAAAAAAATATACCTGAATTTGTGTATAGATTATAGTGAAAATCTGAGGAGAAAATAATGTAAAAATATGAGACTATTTTCCAGTTGATTAGCAATTATTTGCTGATAAGTGAAATTTTAAATATTACCATTATCTTATGATCATTTTAGAGTTCTAATCTTCAAATAGCTGTAACTCCCTGAAATTACATTACAAAAAATCTGCAAAAAATGTACTTCTTTGATCCTTTCTGTTCACAATAGGAAAATTCAAAGTCGGAAATAGTCATCTGTTATTAAGTTGATAACTAAATAACGTAGAAGCAAATTTCATATTTTTTGTTTCTGAAAACGCTGTATGCATTGTCAACGAACGGAAAACACAGTGAACTTTCCAATTATCAAAGCACAAGCACTCAGAGCAGGAGCTTGTTTGACTCCTATTGACTCTCCTATTGCTATTATGAGTGCCGTTCCGTCAATAATCGGAAAACCCTTTGTATTTTCCGAAGAAGAAAATCATTTTTCAAACATTTCAGCGCAAACTTGTGCTTATTGACACTACGTTCACTATTTTCAGAAGCCAAAAATATGCAATTTGCTTTAAGAATTATTTCCGTACGTCCTTTAGTTTCGGGGATGACACTGGGTCGGCGTGTAGTAGGGTGCAATGTGTGCAGGGCACACGGGCGGCCAAGTTTGGCTCTTTGTGGGGAGGGGGGCGGCTAAACTGCACTGAATATAAACGGCACCAACAAGGTTTTGTTCGTTAAAAGGTGACTCATCTCTTTCGTCTTAAAAAAATAAAGTTTCTGAGTGGGCCTTTGCTCATGCCACTTGACTTTGAATTTACGAAATCGAAAGTAGAACAAGGTGTCCCGGAACGAAACCGTGAAAACAATAATTTGGAATTTTTACTAAAACATGTTTCAAAGACCATGATTTTTAATCAAATTACATGAAAGTTACGTTTTTTACATTTCTCCATACACCATACACACCGTATACAAAATTTTTTGAGAAATTCGAAAAAAAATTGATGAATGAAATTTGTTTTGTTCTGTTTATATTATTCTTCTAGGAGAAATTTTTTGGCTGTCCATGCTATATTTGGTGTCCTCGAACGGAACTGTGACAACAATAATTTTGAATTTTTACTAAAACATGTTTCAAAAACTATGATTTTTAATTAAATTACATGAAAGTTACGTTTTTTATAATTCTCCATACACCATAAACATCGTATACGAAATTTTTTGAGAGATTTGAAAAAAAATTGATGAATGAGAATGGTTTTGTTCTATTTATATTATTCTTCTAGGCTAGGAGAAATTTTTTCGCTGTCCATGCTATATATTTGGTGTCCTGGAACGGAACCGTGATAACAATAATTTTGAATTTTTCTTAAACATTTCTCAAAGACCATGCTTTTTAATTAGATTACATGAAACTTACATTTTTTTATGTGACTCCGGTGCATTAACGCGTTTTTATGCGACAGCGTAGAGTATCGTAATGTTGTACATTACGATACAGCGGAAGCTCACTCTTCACATTACACTCCGCTGTATCGTAATGTACAACATTACGATACTGTACGCTTTCACAACAAAACTTGTAAATGCACCGTCGACATATAAAATAATATATGCGCCAATGAGCACAATTCGGGACTTCACGCGACTCGCTTACAATGCTCGCAGGACTTATCTCGCCTCGGCTTTGCCTCGGCTTCGATCGTCCTGCGAGCATTGCCGCTTGTCGCGTAAAGGCCCTCATTATGCACCTCAGCGCATAATATACTATAAATTCCTCTTTACAAAAACTCTTTCCGGGACAAGCCCACTATCAGTTAAAGAACTTCATTCTTTAAAACTTTTAAAGTTGATTTTTACTTTCCAATATTAGACGTAATAATTATGTCCTTGCAAGAGCGGTTTGAGTTTATTAAACAATTCGAAAAACTTTTTGGTTTTGTATTCAAAAGCACTACTTTTCGAATTTTAATTTTAAACACTTCCCCTGTATCTATCACAAGCGCGGAGCGATCCTTTTCAAAATTCAAAATAATAAAAAACTACTTGCGAACAGCCATGGCGGAAAATAGACTATCAAACTTGACTATAATATCGATTGAGCGAGGGCTAACGAATTTATTGGATGTTTCTGAACTGGTTTTGAAGAATTGGTCCAGATTAAAGCAAGGCGAGCAAATTTCTTTGGAAAGGCAGCCTAAGACATTAAGCCATAAGCCTGAGACATTATTTATTGATAATATAAATAATATTAATAATGTCTGAATGTAAATAGAGCATACGTTTGTAGAAAATGTCTTTTTCCCTTCTTTTTTTAAAGAAAATGGGAGGGGGGGTGCATTTTTTTGTGCACATGGGCGACAAAGAAAGGATCAATGAAATTCATATTTCTGTAGAAGATTATGATCCAGATCGATTTCGAAGTGGATAAAAATCCATGTTTGGTATTTTTTTTTCATAAAGTAACTTCATGTTTTTTCCTGTTCTCTTCACCATTTAATAGAGCTACGTAATAGCTCAAAAATCTGTTTCTTTATCAATTCAAAAAACAAAAAAGTGATGCAACTCTTTGTGGGTCCATATTTTCGCTTTTGGGCACGCACTGCTCCATTGGTAAGGGCTTTCTCGGTTGATGTAGATGTAAGAGTAAAAGCCACGCTGAAAAGGCAAAAATTATTTGACGGGCGCCAATTCATCTCGAGAAGTTTGATTGTTCCCTAACGATCCTGCAACAGCACCGAAGTATGCAGGGACATCAAGATAATGCGTATAAACGTACACGCGTGCATGTCGGTGCGTTTGTAAATGCTTTTGCACGTCGCCTTCCACCAGACGTCTTTATGTCACGTACAAACGGGTGTCATGTCATGTCATGCTTCACGAATGTCCAATATTCAGTGTCCATAATCCAAATGATGCCACCCTGAATGGCCAACACCATTTTCAACAACGAGATAGATTATAGAGGATTATAACATAGTTGTATGTATGTGTCTGATGGTATTCTTCTTGGAAACCTCATCTGTCACACAAAATCATCTCTAATTCGAATTTTTTAGCAACCTTACCAACCCTGATATCATGTCCAATAAAACCATTACAAGTTTGTTGGCATTAAATTTAATCTTCCATTAACATTTCTAAAACGTGTTCTCCTGCCGAGATTAAAAAAAAAAACACGTAGGAACTGAAATTGAAGAAATAGCTATTAAAGTTCCCTGTGCTTGAAGAATTTTTGCACCCCTCGTATCTGAGTTTTATCGCGTGACGATTTTGCGGAACTTTTGGCAGGCAATAACGGGTGCTAAGAGCCCCACCATGTGTCGCCATAAGGGAGCTCGAAATCTCAAATATTAGTGAGGATTCACCCAGAGATAGCAGTTGAAAAAGAGGGTGTTCGAATAATGACGCGCTTTTCTTCTCATAATCTCTGGAAACATGTGTACGTAACGACCAACCAAAATCTTTTTGCACATATGCATCTTGCACTGCATTTTCTATAAAGTTAGTTTTTCTCCTTCAAAAGAGCAACGCTTTCCTGGCGAATGGAATTTTTATATTAATTGATTTACTTCTTAAATTTAGACTCGCCAAAAATTTTGTTCAAAACCTATATATAGAAGTCATAAATTTTACTAGGGCAATGCTTCAATGAAATAAATGCGGTACCATCAACAAATTTCAACGCACTAATTCCAAATATTCAATTTCAAACATTTTATTTAGACTTTTTCATTCTTGAAGCCTTCACTCAGAAAAAAATTGTCTTGACCCAAAAAAACTGTTTTCTTGGATGGAGAGCCACAACCAACCTCATCTCAAATAAATGATGCTACGTAGGTAGAAATACACGACTGAACTAGTACTGGCCCAGTACAGATTGCCGGAGTCCCAGTACTAAACCAGTACTGGCTTTTAATGCTCCGCAGTACTGCGGCGCGGGCGTGCGGTACAGACGCGGTCAGGCACACTATCAGGTTTGTTCTGGGAAGCTACTGGCGTATGAAAATGCCAAACTTAGTTTGAAAAATAATAAAAAATCATTGAATTGTTTTTAGGACGCATCTCATTTATCCATTCATCATCATACGACAGCATACCGTCGAAATATTATTCATAATTTAAAAAATGTAAATTTCATTTATACTTTTTGTTAATTTTAACACCCACTATTGCTATCCTTCAACGATAGGACAAAAAAGGTATTTAAAAAATGAAGATTAATTGATTGCGAATATTTTGTTTATAATTATCAATGGTCCTGCTTAGAATAAATACGCATATATTAAATGTTTTTATTTGTTTTTCTCAACATTTTTGTTTTCACCAATTTCTTTTTTCAACAATTTTTTTTCACTAAATTTTTTTGGACAAAATTTTTTTTAGAACATTTTTTTTCGAAAATTTTTTTTTTCAAAATTTTTTTCAAACATTAAAAATTTTTTTTTTTAATTCCTTTACTCCACTCTATGCAATATAAAATTATTTTTTTTCGTTACCACCTCCTAACAACTTTTTCGGACGGGCGTTGCAAAAAATAGCGTTTGATACACGTGCGCCTAGGTGATTAGTAACTCGTGTGATTGCATCATTCGCCTGCGGTTCGAAGCACTCGTCTATGTTTTCGCACTCGCTTCGCTCGTGCGCTAACCATCGGCTCATGCTTCGAGCCTCCGGCTTATGCTGTAAAATTCACACTCGCACACAATCACCCATTTTAAAACGCACTTGTATCACAAATAACTATTTTATTTTTTAAATATTTTCACTGCGGTGAATTGGTTGTAAATCCGGTTTTCTTCACGGGGAAACATAGTTATTGAAAAGTAGATATTAACAACTTTGATATTTAACCATAATATATAGATATTACGGTATAATACCTTCTATTGAATATACAAGATATTAAAGGACAATTTCTGTTTATATTGAAAGAATAAAATGTGTGATATTAACCGTTAATATCTATGATATGAAAAAAGCGAAATTTAATCGGAGCAATGTCGTTAACGTGTGGCGTGGAGTCAAAAGATGTTAACGCCGCATTGTCTGTATCTTGAGCAATCGTCGTATGTGTTGTGGTTTTTCGGTTATGTATTACGTTAAAAATTTTGGTGGAAGATGGAATAAGTGTTTTTGGACATGGATATCATAATTTTCTAAAGAAAATTAGGACTTGGTGCTACAGGCATCACTTATGTTAGCCTTGAACAGCGTATTATTGTCAATGCACGAGGATTTGGACATAAAAAACGGAGGACTGCGATGTGAAATCCTTTTGGATTTTATAGAAATTGGCATGCTTTACAGGTAATTTTTGCATAATTAGATAATATATTTGTTGGATATCTTAGATTCTGCCCTTTAATATCTTGGATACTGTCAGGTAAAATCTTCTTTTTAATATCTATGGATACTCTACTTCAATATCTAGATTTCTGTCCCATAGTTTAATTGCTAAGATATTAACTAGTAATATCTATATAGTCTTCTTTAATATCTATTTTTGTCCGTGTTGAACACATAAGCTGAATGATACAACGCAGGAGGTTCATACAAAAATTCGTAAAAATATTCTTAATTTCTCATGATGTTTATCTGAAAAGAAATTCAAAGATTCAGATGAATGCGTTTCCACGTGGACTTTCGCCCCCCCCCCCCCTCCACCCCGTAGGCCTACAAAACATGGGAATTTAGACTCTTTGACCCGGATTTTACTCAAAATTGACTCAAAATCAGCATATACAGGATTAAAAATTCTCCAGAAAAGCGGAAAAGATTGTTTATAAACTTAAATTCGACTCTAAATCAACGTAAGCGATTGGAAATTTTCCACGAAAGCAGAAAAATCTTGACCGTACCCGTTCCTCAAAACCCGTAGGTACGGGCGCTTTCCGCCCGCTTCATGAACTGATTTTTTTATATCAGTGTGAACAAAATTTAAAAATATAAGAAAAATGAGGAAATTTGGGTTTTCAGCCCCCTACACCGAAAGGTTTAGTCCCATTTTCCTCGGAGACCGTTAAAATTAAAGCTTTTGGCATTTAGAATTGCGATAAAAAATAAACTTTGCTATGTTATATTCTACTTTTTTTATATCAGTGCATAAATATTAGAAAAATGAGTAAATTGAGTTTTTCAGGCCACCGTGCAGGAAGCTTTTCTTTATGTCTGATTTAAAATAAGAAAATAAAATTGGCTATGTTATATTCTTCTTTTGTTTATATCAGTGGTTACAAAATACAATGTAACTTCAACACGGGAGCGACTGCGCTATATCAACTCCGTTGGAGTCATGATGTCTACCTACTGAAGTGAGATGTTGTATACGATGATGTATATAATGTAGTATGCAACATCGTATACGACGTCGTATATGACATCGTGTACGAAGTCGTAATTTGAGATAGTATACGACAACGTATACGATGTCGTTTACGATGATGTATACGATGCCGTTTACGATGTCATTTACGATGTCTTTTACGATGTCGTTTACGATGTCGTTTACGATGTTGTTTACGAACTGTAGACATTTATCAAATAAAAAAAGTTATATGATGTAAATGATATTAATAGGTAGAAAATAATATCATTTATGACAGATTTATAACAGATTTATAACGAACGCGTCTTCGGGTTGCGGATAGAGGGTCCCTGTACCAAGGGTTGCTGCTGAATATGGTTATAATAATTAATAAGCAGTCGCGGACAATTGTCCAGGGATAATCCCAAAGGAATAACCCTTAAGCGAAGGCGTAACAACCGTGCCAAAAGCTGAATGGCACCTGGGTGAGGTGTCTCAAACGCTGATTCTGGGATACCGGGCGATCTCTCAGAGTATATACAGCCTTGTCCTTGCATGCGGGGCTCTACAAGAATGAATAAACCCTTCTCCCTAGCTCCTCGTGGGAATAACAATGGAAACAACAAACATAGTTGTAGTAAGTGCGGTTCAAAACAATCGAACGCGCAGGGCTCCCGACAATGGGTTGGACAACAATGCCGACTACCCTAAAGTTGGGATGCTACGATACCAGTATGGTCCCTGAACGAGAAGGTTACATGGCACGACTACATGCTCTGTGGTGCGAGACACACCAAGAGCTCTCGCACTTTTCGCATCAACGTCTGCGAAACCATGCCGAAAAACTCCGAAAAAGGGGTTATGTGAGCGGAGCGCCTACTCTACCGCAGCCAGAACAACTGTGGTATGTACAATGCAGCGAGAACTTTGGCAGATGCAAGCCGTAAAACAAAACCAACGGTTGATCATAAGACCAAAAGACGAATGTATCAACTCAGCACAAAGATAGGCTGGGCAAGACTGTACGCGTCGCGCATTCAGTGTGTGATTGACTACATAACATCTGGCAGGACTTTCACTGCCAAGGTTCGGCAGTTCACGCGCGAACTGTGGATCCGTCATTACACAATCAACAAGTCAAAGCTACTGACCATTAGGTAGCGTATTGTTGACAGAATGCGAGTACTATCTAACGCTAGGAGAAGTCTAGAGCGTAGAGAGAGGTGGATCGGAGAAAAGCAACAGTTTTTATCTGACCCATCTAAACTCTTCCAAGACCCTCCAAATAATGTCGACCATCCAACCAAACCAGAGGAGGTCGAAACATTCTGAGAAGAAGTCTGTGAAGTCCAACATGCACGTGAAGAAGGCTCAAAGAACATAAATAGCTTCAAGGAGCTGTGTAATGCCCCCATAACACCCGAGGAAGAATGCCCACCTATCACAACCGAGGAGGTGAAAAACGTATTAAGAGGCATGAAGAACTATTCCGCTTCGGGACCGGATGGTATCAAGACCTTCTGGTGGAAGAAGTTTCCTTCAACCCACAGCTATCCTAAATGATAGGATTGTTCGGATAATTGGACCTGTGTGGCGAAAGATGTATGAACAACGCGGCTCGGAAGAAGGTATATCAGGATGTCGGGAGAACCTGCTAATCGATAGATGTGTCTGTAAAGACGAAGCATCCTATCAACGATCTCTATCGATAGCCTGGATTGATTACCAAAAAGCTTTTGATTCAACCTCCCATAGACTTATCATCTGTCTGTTGGAAAGCTTAAAGGTTCATCCACATATCGTGAGGTGCATAGAGAGATTAATGCCGCTTTGGAAAACGAGATTTACTATCTCATCTGGAAAAAATCGTGTGATCCCTAACAGTATCACCTTTCAGAGCAATCCTTGAAACCGAAAGCATAAGGTCACTCATGTATTTTACATGAATGATCTTAAGATCTATGCTAGAAATCAAGAGAAACTACATCTAGCTCTAAAAATTGTCAAAGAGTACACTCAAGAGATTGAAATCTAGTTCGGGTTAGAGAAATGCGCCAAGGTTAATTTAAAGATAGGAAAACTTAACGGCATCCCCGAAGATCCTGAGCTCGTTGACAGAAGCGCTATCGGGCACCTTTGCACTGGAGAGACCTATACATACCTGGGCTTGCCACAGTGCCGCATTCAGGACGTAACATCTATAAAGGATACTCTCCGATGCAGATACAAACGTCTCATCCGACAGATATGGTCTTCCGAACTGTCGACGAGAAACAAAGTATCTGCGACGACTTGCTTGCTTTCCCAGTAGTACTCTATTTATTTGGAGTAGTTGCATGGACGAAGAACGAGCTCAGATCCCTTCATATCGGGTCCTGAAAGGTTATGCACATGAATAAAAGCATGCAGCTTAATTCTTCTGTTCCACGACTTTACATCTCACACCGTCAAGGTGGTCGTGGAATACTGAATCTTGAATGTCTTCACAACAGGATTATTCTGGGCACAGCACATATAGTCGCAAATGGACAAGGCCCACTTCTTAAAATGGTCGGGAAACACGATGAAGTAGGCAAAGGGGCGAAATTGTACAAAGCAGCGGAGGAGGCTGCTGAAACACTCGGCCTTGACTTCAATATCAGGGGTGAGAAAAATGCATCAAATCTTATCCATCTTGAATACTCACTCTTGAAGGCCCAGATTAAGAAAGCACAGGAGAAAAACTTTCGCGAACAGCTCCTCGACAAATGGATGCACGGCATCTTCCACAGAAATTTGGAGGATCAGTCGATGTCGTATGAGCTGACGTTTGCTTTCCTTAGATCACCCGGATTGAAGTCAGGCACGGAGAGCTTCATTTTGGCATGTGAAGATGGTGTCATTTCCACTCTAGCACAACGTCGCCACGTTTTGAGCCAAGACATTTCCGATGATAGCTGCAGAGCGTGTATGAACTCTCCGAGCATCTAGGACACATACTATCTTGTTGTCCAACTCATGCGGGAACAACCTACATCCAAAGGCACAATGTGGCACAAAGAGTACTTTTTTATTATCTCTGTCACTCTTACGGAATTAGCCTAAATACCTCTCCCCTAAACGCTCCTAGGGAAATAGAGCCAATTGTCGAAAATGAGAGGTGCCGTATATACTGGAACATCATATTCTCGACAATTGTTTCTGTTGCGCACTCGAGGACTGACATAGTTCTCCTTGACTTCGAGAAACGAACTACGTTCGTTATTAAATTTTCGGCACCAGCTGACAAAAACGTCACAGCCAAGGAGAAAAAAAAGAAAGAGAGGTATAAAGATCTATCGGCGCTCTGGGAGGCGCCACAGTTTCACTGGTTAGTAGCCTGAAAAGCATCCCTGCGTGTCTGCAAAATGCTGTGACACTTGCGAGGAGAATGCAGAAAGCGGTCCTCCTTGGCTCGCTCCGTGTTCTCAGGGTGCACGAGACTTTGGCCGGATCATCGTATTGAATTCATCGCAGACTGTAACCGCCTATCTCACGGTCGTGAGACGTGATTGCGGCTAAAATTTTCCCGCGATTTCGCTGGGAGGGGGTGCAATTTTTCAGATTAGCACCCGCTCCCGGCGAAATCCTGCGGTTGTCCTTATGACAAACTTTTAACTATATATATATATATATATATATATATATATATATATATACCAGGCTTTGTCCAATATGTCGAATTAAGTACTGTCCTCATAACTATTTATCATATTCATTAATAAGTGACTAAGAATGGCCCTCTTCGACGAAGAAGGTGTAGATCTCGAAACAGTGAAGGTACGTGGGTTAGCTTTCGCAAATGTCAAGATTTTTATGGCAGAATCAATCAAAGACTTGCAAAGAATGTTGAGTAAACTTAATACAAGCATGAAAAGCATGGGCCTCAAGATTAAAGTAAATAAAACAAAAATCATGGTATTTAAAGGGAAAACTGAGAAAACAATGTGCAACTTTGTCCTCAATGATGAGAGATTAGAACAAGTTGACAATAACGTATATCTGGGTAGCCTATTCACTAGCGACGGAAAAATAGATGGGGAGTTAGATAGGCGCATAAATAAGGGTAAGCAGGTTATCGGTAGAGCAGGGCCCATTCTCAGAAATAAAAACATATAAAAAAAAAGCTAAAATGGCCATACATAATTCCATATTCGTACTTACTGTACTATACGGTAGCGAGACATGAACCTGTCAAGAAAAGGACAGGAGTAAAATTAACGCGATTGGCATAAAACCTGTGCGCACAATATCCGAAAAAACACTGATAGACAAAGTCCGAAACGAGATAATCCTCAATGAATGTGGTACAAGAGAGACACTAGTTGACATATGGGAAAGAAATCAGTTTAGATGGTTCGGTCATCTTGAAAGAATGAAAGATGAACGACTGACCAAACAAGTGTATAAAGGTAAAGTAAATGGCAGAATGCCCAGAGTTAGACCGCCGAAAGAATGGATAGAATCTGTGAATCTGTATGGCAACAAATAGTTTGTAAACAGAGTGACAATAGAGTGAATGACGCCTGAAACAAAGACCTTGGATACAAATGGACCAAAGTGGGGAGCCACACATAACAATTTTGTGAGGCTCTTCACTTGGGGTGATCGCTAGAGAGATTCATCAGCAACCTGGGTCGGAGCAGTGTTACGGAATGAACGCGTCATTTAAATAAATAACACGAGAACTCTAGATCAATCTAAAATATCTATACCTTACACCTATCTACCTATCTACCTCATACATATATACCCATCTACACACTACTATTTCCCAACATATTAAGCTGTAATCATCTTAAGCAAGCCTGAGACAATTTATATATATATATATATATATATATATATATATATATATATCATATCTTATTTTTAATTTATTTATTATATATTATCATATGAAATATATTGGGTGTACTTCCGAAAAGGAGATATGTCTGATTTTCTTCGGGCTCCGTGTAATTATGTATTTTGACGCGCTGATTACGAATATGATAGTGAAAATTGGCGACTAGTCGATTTTCATGGTGAAAACCATGAAAAACCCATAAAAATCATGGTTTGTTTGCGTTTATCTCAGCTAATATGCGAAATAAAAAAAAATGTTATAAATAAAAGTTTTAGATCTCATTAAAACACACTTTTTTCATTGCATGCATTTTTTCGTACGAGTGATAGTTTTCGAGAAAAACCCTTTTCCAGCGCCGTGTGGGGGGGCGTGAAGGCACCCGTGTGACTGGTCACGAAAATAATGTAAGGTCGTACCCCTACCCCTTTTCCAGCGCCGTGTGGGGGCGGGAAGGCACCCCTGTGACTGGTCCCAAAAATAATGTAAGGTCGTACACCTACCCCTTTTCCAGCGCCGTGTGGGGGGCGGGAAGGCACCCCTGCGACTGGTCACAAAAAAAATATAAGGCTCACCCCTTTTCCAGCGCCGTGGGGGGTACCCCTGTGACTGGTCACAAAATTCGATTTAATACTGATTTTCTGGGAAACTGTCGTTCCTATAAAAAAATGCTTCCAACATAAAATGTGTATTTTGATGGGGTCTACAACTTTTGTTGGAAACATTTTCTTGAATTTTGAACCATTACTGAGATAAATGCAAAAAACCATGATTTTTATGGGTTTTTTATGGTTTTCACCATGAAAATTAAATTTGCGCCAATTTTCACTATCATATTCGTAATCAGCGCATCAAAATACATAAGTACACAGAGCCCGAAGAAAATCGGACATATGTCCTTTTCGGAAGTATATCCAATATATTGAAAAATACGACGTCGCATACAATGTCGTATACGGCGATGTACTATACGATGCCATATGCGACATCGTATACGATATCGTATGCAATGCAGCCAAAATGTGAACTCGCGAAACCAGGTAGAATTTTTAAGATGCATTTTAATTTGTGCTCAGAAAAAATTTGGTTATTTTTTTGCATAGTGTAAGAGGAATAGTGATTGGAAACAATTAAGTTTTATCGGAAACTAAGTGTTACATGTGAATTTTTCATCGTCTCCCAGATAATAATGCGTGAGGGTGCACTGCAGCTGCACGATGTGTCGCCAAGAACGCAAGCACGGTGTATGCACGAGCTTAGCGTGATCAATGTTCACTCAAGGTGAGCACACTTAGTGTGCACGATGTGCAGCACAGCGTGCTACCATATGTGCTATCACAGTGCACGTGTTGTGTGAGAGCAGAATTTCCCGCTTTGTCAGCGCACGCGCGATCATTCGATCAAGTATGGCGAGCGCCGGCAGTCGACAAAGAGGTTAAGTGTGCATGGCGTGGAAGTTGTAAGTCACGCCGGCGTCGCTTTTGTGTAATTGTTTCACCACACGCAGGGCCGGCGTCAAACTTTTAGCCCGAGTGGGTAGTAAGAAGTTAAGAGGGTTAGGGCCCCCCCCCCCCCCCCGCTAATGATTTTCACAATTTTGTTCTGTTTGCATTTGTGTAGGCGTATCAGTGAGCTAGTTCGGCATGTGCACTCGGAGCACTCTATAGAACTTTTTTCCTATAGGCAAGGTATAAAGTGGAGTACTCCGTGTACTTGGAGCAGATATGCCGAACTCGCTCAGTGGTGGATAGGAATACAAGATTTTGTCCGCAAATTCCGTGTGGGCAAGTACCCACAGGGATTTTCTCCGAGTGGGTAGTACTACCCATACTACCCAACTGAACCGCCGGCCCTGACCACACGTATTTGTGTTTCCTCCTGGCCGGCTAAGGATAATAACGCTGGTAAGTAATGGCTTTAATGTGTTTCATAATGTATTTCTGAATGTTCAAATGTATTTCTTACAAATAAAAACTCCTTCAATAACTTTGAAACTTATTTGGCTGGTCAGTAAATTTGTCGAACTTTTATTTCTGTATATATTTTCTTCCGAAATTTAGAATGCAAAACAAAACTTGTGCTGAAAATCGACGTTCATTTAACAATCGCTCGAGTGTTAGACCCATTATTTTTCGAGTGCATAGCGTGGCTTGTAAACCTAACCTAATTATGCAAGGGCTGTTTCCCGGCACGCGCGTGCCGACACGACGAGTGTAGCATATGCGGTTGCATTGTAAGGTCAGTGGGCCGACACTCTGTGTCGAGACGACGTGTGACGCATGTGCGACACATATGAGGTTACATGTGTCGGAATTTCGTTATCACAACGTGTCGACAATTCTGCACATCGTGCACGCACCACGTGAGCTCAGTGTCGACATCTTGTTATCTGGGATAAAGTGAAACAACACGTTTTATGTAAAAACTATTTTTGTCAAAAAATAGTACATTATGATACAAGTGCGGGAAGTTGGTCATTCCTGCGAGGGTGGCAAACGTCAAAGGAGTTGAAATCACCAACCCGCATGCGTATCATATATAATTTCCTTAACCCCTGTAAAGGGAAGTTCGTGACATAAGAAATATTGGTAGGTAATAAGATTGTTGGACGGAGAGCGGGGTCCGAGGCTGGGCCCCCCCCGGGGGGGGGGGGGGGGGGCCCGAGAGGAAAAGAAAACGAACAATTGATAGATGGGCATCTGCTTGGCCAATTAAAATTGGCAAGCAAGTACCCTTTTGGATTAAAAATTTTTACATGTGATAAGATCAGTTTCCGTTATGAAATATTTAATTCCTAATAATAATATGATTGCCACTGTAGGTGCTGAAAGAACCCCGCAGAATTATTACAGAAATTGGCTTTCGGCTAATTTGTTTGTAATTGAGGGAAAATGTAGTTCATGTCAAGGTGATCAAAAGTCTCAATGACCACAACTGTAAAAAATGAGGTTTTCGTGGTGTAATTGGGGTTCAAATATCACTATGTGTGGGTTCAAAAAGGGCCAATTTTTAGAGTATGAAATTTTCCTCTTTAGATACCTGAGGAGATTAGCTTCAGTTAAGCCAAAAATATATGCGCAGTAATCCTTGGTAGGTCGTCGGCATATGCAGTTGGTCATGGTGGCTCGTAGGCATGCGCAGTGGATCATGATGTGCTGTAGACTTGCGCAGTGGGTTATGGTGGTCTGTAGACGTGCGCAATAGGTTATTGCTGGTTGAATTTATGCGCTATATGTCGCCGTAACAATCATGGTTTGAACTATGGTGCAGGCCACAATGACAGCTATAAATGTAGGTATTTATATTATAAAGAGAGTTTTATTTTTAAAGTCGCATCTCAATAATTTTTCAGGAAAGCGTTTTATGCTAAAAAGATCGAGACAAAAGTTGTAGGGTTTGCAGGGAGGCATACGATAGTGACCTTGACTTTGACCTTTATTCTTGAGACTTGTTTGACGGTTAACTTGAATTTTTTGGATAGAAGCTTCCTTTTTAACACCGGAAATGTAACACTAGAGCGAGAAATTCTGCGTTCTATACCTCTATTTTATTGTGGCAAACTCATATCCCTGGGGTGTAAAGGTCATGTAGGGATCATACAGGTTACTCATTGAAAAAATGGTAAATAAATATAACAAACGATAGATAGATAGATAAACGTTTACTTTTCAGCCAGCTGGCCTTAAAAAATTGACTTGCTTACACATCCATTTTTTACAGAATTTCCTCAAAACTAACCCTTAAAAACTAGCATCCATCCATTCCTTATCTCTAAGCCGCACGCTCGTATCGCCTTGCCTTCCTCGCTTCGCCTCGCCTCGCTCGCATGACCCTACTTTTTCGCATTGCCTTGCTTGCCAACCTCTGTTTTCGCAGCTAATACCTATTACTTATCTACTATTTACAATATATACATCTTACTTATATCTACTTTCTCTCCTATTTACAATATTTCCTTGTCCACTCCTCTTCCTCCTTCCTTCTCTTCATCTCCATCTTACCCGACACTCCCTTCACCCATGCTACTGCCCTTTTTTCCCCCTTTTCATGCAACAATGCCTCCATGCTTATCTCACTTCTTTCCACCTCCCCGCACTCCTCCAGCCAGTGCTCCACTCTTGCATCCCCCTTTCCGCACAGTTCACACATCCTCTTCTCCCGAGAGAGCCAAAACCTATTGAAACCCTCCATACACCCACATCTCATCCTCGCTATAAGCTCCTGACTTCCTTTCTCTCCTTTCACACACAAATATTGCGCTCTTGCCCTTGGCATAATCCACACATAGTTCCCGTTAAATCTTGACTCTCTTATTCTCTCTTCCCCTTCTGTCTTCTCTCTCTCCATGCTGTTTTGCTTAACCAATTCATAAACTTTCCTTCCTTCCTCGTGCAACCTTCTCACTTCATCCATCTGCAGTCCATTCATTCTAAAATACCGTTCCCTCTCCGCCTCCATCATTTCACCCCCTCCCCTGTTCTCCTTCTCCCACCAACACTCCCTAACCAGCCTACTTCCCCCCTCTTTCAAAAATTTCTCCTCATATTTACACGCCCGGCTCCCTGCTAGAATTCCTACACTCGTTCTCCCCGTCTCCCTCCTGACAATATAATTAGGCGTGTTCCTTGCCAACCCCAGGGTCCACTTTACATACCTCTCCTGCGTTCTATTTACCTCTCCACTTTCCTTCCACCCCCACACCTCTACCCCATACAATAGCACACTCATCACTACTGAATCAAACAATTTCATTCTCCTTCCAAAGTCATCTGCGAATAACTTCTTTCCCAACCCCCACACCTGCCTCATCACCACATTTGCCCTCCTCACTCTCTCTTTTATGTGACCATCCACTCCCCCATTCCTTCGAAACACGAAGCCCAGGTACACAAACTCTTTCAACTCCTGTACCTCCTCTCCCTTCCACTTCCACTTCCACTCCCTTCCCTTATCCCTTCCCCTTCCTTTTCTGACCACCCTAACCTTGGACTTTTCCGCATTCAGCTCTAACCCCTTTTCATCCAGGTATCTTCTCAACCTCTTCATCATCTCCTTTAAGGCCTCCTCGCTGGTTGCCAGCAACACTATGTCATCTGCATACGCTAGTGACCAAATTCTAACCCCTCCTATCCTGACTCCTCCTACCACCCCGGCCTCCAGTTTACTTTCCACATCCACAATTAAAATCGCAAAAAGCGTTGGGCTAAGTGGACACCCTTGCCTTAGACCCCTATTCATCCAGAATCCCTCGGAAATCCCGTCCCCTCCTCTCACCTTGTCTTTGGTCTCTTCATATATCTCCCTTACCCTTTCATTGCCTCCCACAACCTCCCCCTATCCACCGATGGAAACGCGGCTTTGAGATCCACAAAAAACGCGTACACTCTCGTCCCCTTCTTCGCTAATTCTCTATCCACCACGTGCTGCATCACGTAGATATTGTCGATAGTACTCCTACCCGCCCTAAATCCCGCCTGCGTCTCCGGCAATTCATTAGCGTAATCCCTCTATAATTTTCCTGCCTATCTCTATTCCCTTTCTTATACAGTGGCACTATTAGCCCTTCTCTCCACCCTCCTGGGAATCCCTCGCCCCTCCATACTTTCTTCACTACCTCCTTCAGCCTCTCCCTAACCTCTTGTGTACTAAACAGCCATGCTTCGTTCTCTACCCCATCCAGCCCTGCTGCTTTTGACCTTTTCAACTTCCTTATCTGCTTCTCTATCTCCTCGTCATTCAACTCCTCCATCTCTGCCTCCTCCGTTCTTCTACTTCCCCCATCCTTCTTCCTTGAATCCGAGCCCTGGAATGATTCTTTGAAAAACTCTCTCCACTCCTCACTCCCTATCTTCTCGCTAACCCCCACCCTACGCTTCCTAAACCTATTTATTATCTTCCAGACGTCCCCTTCTGTCTTAAAATTTGCTAACTCCTCTTCCAGATCTTTCTCCTTTTCCTGTTCTTTCTTCTTACACACCAATCTAAACCCCTTCCTCATTTCTACGTACTCCTCCCTTCTCGCATTACCCTCTTTCCACTTCTTGTACTTCCTCTTCACCTTTCTCTTCATCTTTTTACATTCCCTATCCCACCACGGCTTCACCATTCCTTTCTTCTTCTTTCTAAATACTTTCTTTTGCACACAACCTTTCACCTTCTCTTTCAGATCCTCCCATATCTCTTCCACCGACTCCCCTCCAAAGCGTACCTTTCCTAGCTCCTCTTGATACTTCTCCACCGCCTCCCTCGTCCAGGTCACCCTCTCCCCTATCGAGACTTCTTCCCTGCCTTGTCTTCCGCCACCCTGACCTCTTATCCACAGACTCAATGGCTGATGGTCTGATTCCACCCTCCCCTCTACTGCGAATTTTTCCGTCTCCTCCCATCCTCGCATATTCATGACCACATAATCTATCACCGATACCCTCACCTTACTTACATATGTGTATTCTCCCTCTTCGTCCCCATTTGCCATACCATTCGCCACTGCCCACCCTCTATCCTTCATCCAGTCCCTTAGAATCTCCCCCTCCCTATTTATTACATTATCCTTCGATTTCCTCTCGAAGCTCTCCCCTTCCCTGTAAAGTCCCCCTTCGCTCCCCATTCTCGCATTAAAGTCCCCACCCAGTACCACCATACCCTCTTCTCTTTCGCCCAGCAGGTCTTCCACTCTTTCTTTAATTCTTTCCATCCCATCCTTGTTGTACACTGTCACAAACTTACACTTTATCCCTCCTATTTTTATTTCCCTCATTTGCACTCCCTCCTCCTCTTCCTCGCCCTGAACTTTTTCCTCTAATCCATTTCTAACCCCGGTTATAATTCCCCCACTGGCCCTTCCTTTCTTCTTCACTCTGACCGCCTCCTGAAGTCTCCACCTGTACCCCCTTGGTAGCTTTGGCTCTATTCTATCCCATTCCTTTCTTTCTACCCACGTCTCTACCAGTCCAACAACATCAAATTCCTGGATATACCGCCAGAACTCCTCATCCTTCTTCTTTACCCCTGCTACGTTCCAGTACAGCACCTTCACTACTCCTCTACCCTGCGTTACCCCCACCCCCTACTTCCTACGAAACAAATCCCCCTGCACTTCCTTCAACACCTCTCTCTCCTCATCCCATACCCACATCTTCCCGTCTACTCTTATTTTTCTATATCCTACCGTCGCCGATCTCCCTTCTCTCTTCTCCCTCCTCGCCCTGTCATAAAGCATTCTCTGTACATCCCTTTCCTTTCTCGTCAAATCGTGATCTTTGAAAACTCCCTCATCCGGTATCCTACTCTTATTTCGCATTACCCCCAACTTTTCTTCCCAGCTCTCCAACTCCACAACCGCCACTTCCTTCTCTTTCCTCCCCTCCAACTTAATTTTCCCTACCCTGCCTTTAACCCACCCTATGCTCTGTAGCAGCTCTTCCACGCCCTCCCTTTCTTCTCCACTCTTTAACTTCAACCCTCTTATCACAATATTATTTCTCCTGTCTGCCTTCTCTTTTCTCTCCATTCTCAACTCCATTGCCCTTATCCGTTCCCTATCTGCCCTCTCCTCCTTTTCATTCCTACGCTCTCCTACTTTATCTTTTATCATATTCTCTAACCTCTCCCAAATACCTTTAATCTCACTCCCCCCACCTCCGTCACCTACTTCCATTTCCGTCCTGCCCTCCACCTTCTCAAGTCTCTTTTCCGTCCTTTCCCGCCACAGCCTGATCTCCTCTCCCATCTGCTTTATTTTAACTTCCTTCTCTTTCCTATCCCTCTCTAACCCCTCTACTCTCTCCCTCATCTTTTTCATCTCCTTTTCCCATTTCTCATCTCTAATTCTCATTTCTTCCCTCATACCTTCCACCTGCTCTTTAGTCCCCTTCACGTCCTTCCTTAGCCCCCTGATCTCGCCTACCAGCATCCCGATAGCCTCCTTCTCTGACAATCCCTCCATTTTTTGGGGGGGTGACCTACGTGCTCTCACGCTTTTTTTGAATGGACTCTCCCAGACGGGCTACTCGACCCCGAGCCACGCCTTGTTGTCCGTCGTGGCACGTGGAAAATTTCCTCCCCGTCAACTTTACTAGCAGCACTGACAGCACTCTCACTGCTTACCTCCCGCTCTGCCGCCGGTAACTGGGACTTCTCCATGCAATACCCACCGCGGCCGACAGATGTCTCTGCAGGTTCGCCGCCAAATTTTCCCTTTATTTCCCTTGTTTTTTTCCTTTTCTATAACTTACGGCCCCTGCAGACACCCCTTTCTCTCCCTTTACATCCCCTCACTCTACTATAACCACCCTTGAGCCCTCAAATGCCCAAGACTCCCGACCGCAAGCTCCTCCGACTGCTTGCCAACCTAACCTCACTTTCACTATCTACCTTAATCCCACCTCACTCCCTCGTCAAAAACCACTTTTTATCTCCCCAATCCACCCCACACAACTCTACTCACCTCCTCGGCTTCCACCCTCACACTCCACTTACACCTTCCACACAAATTCAGTAAAATCCTCTCACCACCTGTCACCAAACACGTTCTCACTTCCGCCACCAACATGCAAGTCCAACTATAACAAACGTTTAAAAGAAATTCTAATTACATTTATTAAAATGAAGTACTTGCGATAAATGGATTTACCATTGCCGTCATTCTATCGCTACAGATTTTAGATGTAGCCTCCAGGGTCCACGACGAGGACTTATAAGGTTGGATTTTTAGACCCCACACAGTCCAGCCAATCAAGGCAAGACGGGTTGCCCAGTCGGTGAAGATAAGGCGCTGTTGCCCAGCCTATTAAGGCAAGACGGGTTGCCCAGTCG